>JANIJG010009721.1:21295-40306 GCA_024611175.1 Megaceryle torquata | reverse complement strand
AATAGGGGGGTTCGGCCTTGCACACACCGGGAGTGCCGCGGTGCAAGGAGGGATGGGAGGGGAGGGAGCTGCAGGCGGAGGGGCGCTGACGAAAAGGGGGGTAAGCCACGCTCCGCTCCCCCCCACCCCTAGCCCAGCCCAGCCCTCCCCTCCCCTCCTCCCCCCTCCCCTTCCCTGCCTCTTCAGCGACGGGAGCGGATCGGGGCGGGGCCCCGGCTTGTCAGCGGCGTCGGTAACCGCTCGTGCCGCGGCCCCTCGTCGCCGCCGCCGTCGTCGCCGCCACCGCCCCTCTGGGAAGGGGAGCGAGGCTGGAAGTCAACAGTTAACTGCCGCCGCTCGCGCTGGGCGGGAAGCGAGCGCCTCAAGTCTCCACACACAGGTACCGCACGCTGCCCTTGGCGGGGAGAGCAGTAAACAAGCTGCTGGCCCCGCTCCCAGCCCGAGTTAGTTAGTTCCCCATGAGGCAGGGCAGTTACACCCAGCGGTGTCCCGCTGCGGCTACCCTTTCTGGGCAGACGTGAACTGAGGGAAAATTCTGAAACTCCCTAACAGCAACTTAACAACCAAGTAAAGGTTTGCTAGCAATAGCCAAGTAAAGAAAAAAATCACTATGAAACGCTAAACGAGGCGTGCCGCTCCGCGCCTTCCTCCGCCCACTCCACCCCCTCTGCTCGCATACGCTGACAGGCGTTGCTCGGCCCTGTCCGGTGCTCGCTGGCTCACGGGTAGCTCTCCGCCGCCCACCGACCCTCTAGAGAGGAGGGCTAGGGTTCTGCGCTGTCGGTCTGTTAGGCTCCATGGCCTCGGGCCATCCGCTGTCCTCACGGAGCAGCTCTCCGGGACAGTTCTCCACCTCCCTTTGGGCCAGCTTATCAGGGCTGATCGTGGTGAAACCGTTGCTTTTTTTTTTTTTTTTTTTTTTTTTTTTTTTGACACAGGAATTAAAAAATACTGCACTTGCACACCTCCTGAAATGTTTCCCATTTGCACAGAGGCATCAAATCTTGACCTTTCCTTCCCACACCCAACAAAGTGAGAAGACAGGGAAAGTTGAGGTAAGGAGTGTTAAATGACAAGCTTTTTGACCTTGCTTCTCAACTGCACATCTGTTCATGTGTTTGACAGCTACTTACGTTTTAAGCAGTTTGGCCCTGATGAGGAAAGGTTGTTTCTTGAAAGAAAATCAGTATTCGGATTTAATCTGGATACTTAGTCCTTCCCCATGAGACCTGGAGGGCTCAAAGCAGCCTCTTGCATTCGTACACCATCCCTCTTTCTTCCCTCAGAAGCTGGGCTGCTACTGCTGTGTTGGTTGCATCATCCATGTCCCCTGTCTGCCTAATAAAGTGTCTTCCTCCTTTTTTGACCCTGAATCACCTTATTCCTCCTACCTACCAGGGAACAAAATAAATAGTCCAAAATAAAGCACAGATTCTTAACACCATGCCTCACTCAGCACAAATTAGTCACTCTCCACATGAAAAGTAGTAGCTAAAGAAAGAACACCATATAATGACATAATGAAAGCCTGTGTAATAATGCACACTGAATGGGTCTCAGCTTTAAGGATGCCTGGCTTTTAGAATTAATTTACCTTCAGATTTTTAATTTTCATGTTTAATGGCCTCCAATTTATTTTCAAATAAGTTACTTTTCTTTAAAAAGTTTACGAATATATTTCTTAAAATAACAAAGTGCACTTTATAGATGCAGTAATCTTGCTTCACATCCCCTTGGTCCTGTTACTCCTGCTCATCTAAGTTAAACATAAAAAACATTTCACATAGACATGTAACAGCAGTAGAATAAGGGAAAAAAATAAAAGCCTGTAACAAAACCCAGTAAAGCTGTATGAAATACATAATTATCAAAGCAAATTGAGAACTTCTGGCCGACTATTGAAAAAAACATCTGTTCCCCCCAAGGAACAAGTTTTAACGCTTATGAAAAGCCCCAAGCCTATCATAAGCTTAAGTATGCTCAAAATATTTCATAAGCAATTTAGCATGCAGAAGTTAATGCTTCACATTCTCCAGCAAGTCTTTGTCCAGCGTCTGTTGTCCAAATCTAATGAGCATTCTTAGAATAAACCAAGCTTCGTCCGCCATGAGATAACATCTTTTAACAGTTATGACAGAGTGAACCTTTTTTGGAACCAGTTTCAATCTTCACTATGTTTGCAAGCAATGATTAACTTCATTAAACTTTTGGTTGCATAGGAAAAAATAAACAAGGGCAAAACCCAAGATTGGATCTTGACTGATCAAAAGGGGTCCGGTTCTGTGAGCACTTAAATACATTCCTAACTTTGAGTTAGACTCCTCAGGTTGCTTCAGCCACCCTCTGAATGGGTGCCTGTTGATGGTGTGATGGACAGTCAGATCAGCTTGAGGGAAGAACCAAATAATTTTTCTGCTTTGGATGGTGTTCAGTTAAGCACAAGACTAATTCCTTCTCCACATGTTTTTCAATACAAATTCAATTTGTATTCAAATTTGTATTATTCAATTCAATTTCCCTATTTCCCATAAACACTGTAATCACCTCCCCCCCCCCTTTTTTAAGATTAAATGATGTGTTTAAAAAAAAAAAACAACCAACATTGTGAACATACAGTGTACAACTTCTACTTTGGGGCTTTTTTTTTTTTTTTTTTAATAGATTCTGTTTTTCAGTGAAGTGTTTCTTATCCCCTGGTTAGAATGAAATAACTGTCTTCCCTTATCTTGCTTCTCTTCCTTTCCTATTTTCCCTTACCTTGGGAATGGTGAGTTAAAAAATCTAATTCTCCTGTACGTGCAATTCTTGTAAATGCAATGGCTATAACTACTCTGCATGTTCCTTCAGTATTCCATATCTTCTTGTCCTATTACTATTTATTAAAACTAAAAATAAATAGGTTTATATTGTCAAAAAAAAAAAATTAGGGCACATGGGGTGTTCCTTCACAGGCCTTAAGTAGTTATCTAGGGAACCTCTTTGCTCTTTGGTACACTCTGCTCCAGTCAAGAGCTAAATCTCTTTCCTTTCAAGAAAGGTCTCTTGAGATCTCAGCCATTTCCCTAATAGTTCCCAAGAACAAGAACAATAAAGGCTCACTCATCACAGTCAGGTAATCTTCAATCCCCACCTTCCATAGAAAATGTACTTTGCACACAGAATATGGGCACGTTTGACTTCACTTTGATTTCTAAAGTTTTTGTAACCCAAATAATTCACAATAAAAGAATTGGTGTTTAAATTCTTGCTATCAAATAATTTTAAGAAAGACTATATGAAGTAATAATAAACCAAAACAAAATTCTGGAAAAATATGTAAAAGGAAAGCCATCCTTGTGGTTCTGCTATTTGAGCTCTGCATGATCACAAAAAAAAAAAAAAAAAAAAAAAGGAAAAAAGAAGACAGACATGATAAAATTACTGTAAAACTAGTGAATATAAAGAGATTACAGACTTGTATACAGGTAACTGTATCTATTTCAGATTAATTTTTGTTATGAAAAGGGAAAAAAAAAATCTAAACCAACACCAAAACGGAGGAAAGTGAAAAAATTAACAGAGAATAGCTAAGCTGAGAAATGCTGTGTGAGAAACACTTTGGTTTTGTCTAAGATTTGTTACTTACTTTACATGTTTTATTGATGCCCTACAGCTAATAAATGATGTGCATGCAAAAGACATAATGCTTGCACAGCAGATACCTGCTGTGGTGGTACTTAGCTTATGCCTGGTTTAGGATTGATATCTAAAATGCTGGTGCCAAAGGAGGCATTTTCCCTGTTATTTGTGGGCTCTCAAAAGCCATGGACCAGGAGACAGCATCTTCTGCAACCCTATCTGAAATTCTAGCCAGCTCCCTATTAAACATTCACTTGCTTTCTCACAAGCTATTGAAAACAGACCAATACTTCACTAGCCTCCAGTAACCCTCACACGCAGCATTTTCTTTGACCGTAAGGAACGTTTCAATTGCCAACTACTTTAACAACAAAAAAATTACCTGTTCAGTTGAAGTATGCCATTAGCGACACACCAAGACAGCTTTTTCCATATTTGTAGAGCATTTCAAAATTATGTAGTATCCTGCAAAGGTAAAGCAGACAAGGATTCCAAGCCTGAAGAATATATGTTTAGAAAGTTTTAATTCTTCTTTCTTCTGTTAACCTACTGTAATCTCAATGAAAAGGTTATGCCTACATCATCCAGGAAAAATAAGTCTTTAGTAAGATGCTTAATTTTGTCACAATTTTGCAACAAACAATACAATAGATGCACACCCAAGAAAGCTAGGTGCTGTACAGAGAGGACATGAAGCTAACACAAAAGTATGTGACCGCTTAGACTAATGCTCGCCCTTAGCAATTAAGCTTTTTTGTTATTTGATTTTCAACTAGAATTAAGAATGCAGCTATTCAAGAGAAGGATTTGGCCTTAAGTCAGAAAGATGAGATAAACAGGATAACCATTAAAACACAAAAACATATGGTATCACCAACTGCGTGAAGATCAACATTAGATTAAATCCCATTCAGTGAGCAGTGTTTATGCATCTCTCAGCCAGACAGGATGTTCTACTGATGTTTCAGACTGGGCTCCAGCTGCGTCGTATGAAGTACAGGGACTGTGTCTCACTGCTGAAGCAAATGAGTCACATTTTCAAAGATTAAAAAGCACAGATTTTACTTGCTTACTGTGGGGAGCACTGGGAGCATCTAACCTTAATTTCAGCATTTGTTAACACCTAGAGTACAAGCTTCCTAAAGTGCTATTAGTTGTCAAAATACAGGTTCCCTCCTACTTCACTAATAGCTAGAGAATTTTCTTTTTTGTCCTTACAAAGAGAAAACCCAAGCAGAATGAGAGTGGAAAAGAGAGTAGCCTGGTAAAGCTGGGAGTAAGCAACAGGTCCGATTCCCACTTTTTCATTTATTTAAAACAACAATTACAGACTTAACCTTTTCCTCTCTTAGGTTCACCTAAAGTATGGGTTATGACTCAGGTCTGCCTCTTTTACAAATTAAATTCCATTTTAGTTTTTTATTCAACAAAGTTTAGATGGGACTTGACAGCCTGTTATCTGGGACATAGTTAATATGTAACTGCTATTATTAAAGGTAGGCAAGTGAAAGAAAGTGATAGTCATTAACTGGAAAAGCCCTCTGCCCCCTGCAGATCTCCAGTTGCACAAAGGTAGGGTTTTGGTAACAGACTTTTAGTGTAGGATTCCTCCATCCTATCCTAGCACTGTCTCCACTGTGAACATCTGATCAGAGCTGATCATCTGCACAGTGTTAGCAGGAGGGAACAGGGAATTCCAGGTGACAAATTGGTTTTAAAATTTATAAGTGATATTAAAGGAGCCCAGATCTTAGCTGTACATGTGAGAATTCTATGTGTCTGAAATGTGGTGAAGTTAATCCCACCCTCAGATATTAAGTTGAAGAACACCTTAAGGTCATTTTTATTCAGACCCAAACCATGGAATTTGTTTTGATCCTGTTGCTAAATGAGGAAGCGCGAAGAATATGTTGTCCTAGCATGATCATTCACCTCTTTCTTGGCAGTGAAATAACTAACACTGCTGGCAACACTATCATTCAGCTTCAAAGTTAACTCGTCTTTCAAATGAGCAGGAACTGCTTCAAGCCATTGTTTTAGGCTGTCTTCAGGCTTGGTTTGATACTATTATCTAGGTCAAGTATTTCATATGGCATCCATTATCGTAGGATCTAAGCACCTCAAAGTTCCTTCCTTTGTTTACATAGATTTAATATCTTCCATTCCACCTTTGCAATCTCAATAACTCAGTTTTGTTTACAACAAAAGTTTGGAGCATCGGAGAAGGAAATATCCAATCAAATAAACCTAATCTGATTGTTGTCTAGAAGCAGACTTTGGTTGTCTGCTCAGCTGCTCCTCAGTTGACATTTCAAGTTGCAAAAAGTCCCAAAATCAGAGCCAATACCTCTGCCAATACTACCTAAGTAGCAAATCACCACAAATGGAAGTGACGCTAATCTTGCTTGCTTGCTTGCTTGCTTTTTAAGAACTCTATTTTTTATTAAAGTGAAATTAAATTTGTTTATTACCATTTCCTTTTTGGTTGCTTTGAAAGTGCTTCTGTATTAAAGGCTATAGCAAGGGTTAGCAGGTGTTAGTGGCTCCATTTCCAGATATGCTTTACAACACCGTCAGCATTTTACTCACTAGATAAGCAAAACTGTGTATCTAAGTGAGTCAAATCAAATATTAAGGCATATAAAAACTGCTAACAAGGTCTTGCATGTAGAAAGTCTACTTGCCTTTGCAAATGGTACAGATTTGTGTCGAGAAATACAAACATTGAAAAAAATCTGACATTTTAAGAGTATAAGGATAGTAACTATATCAAGGAATATTTTCAGGTTGTATACATTTGCACTGAAATACTTAACTATATAGGACATATTAAGTATATGATAAATCACTTCATATAGCATATTACCTTGTGGCTGGCACAGAAGAGCTTACTGTCATTGTACTCTTCTACTCAGAAAGAGTTGCTTTAATATATGAAACATTAACAGAAAGGCAGTATTTTTTTCTTTTTTAATTACTGTGTTAGGTCTACATGTATTTCTTAACTATTATCTGAAATCCCGACTTTAAAGTTGGGTATCTCACAGCAAAAAATCAAGTCTCTTGCAGGTCAGTTCAGAACAAAATCATACTCTCTCTGGTTCCATTTTTTCCAGTTGATAGATTCATTTCACCAACAATTCATCCCATATCTGGAAATATGGGTAAAACAGATTTCCATAAAAAAGCATATGGAAATGCCTCATCCAGTTTGCAGTGACTGTATTTTGTGAAATAATCGTAACAGTTCTCAGGTACCATCAAATATCTCCTCTCTTTCAAAAGCAGAACTAAGTTAATACTTGAATTGACAGGGATTATTTATTTATTTATTTAAATTCAATAAATCCCATATCAATTCCCTTTCTCTAAATTTATATTTACTTAGTGGCTAAGTAAAAATGCACCTCTTAGTCAAAAGTAAGCACACATATAGGCACTGCACTTTGTATTTATACTCTGATAAAAATCTATTCCTTCCAGATTAATGGGATAACCCTTACCTTAGATATAGAAATAAACTAAACAAATACAGGGGAAAAAAGGGATCTAGGTTATAGCATATATTCACACAACTCAACGCGCTCTCTGAAATAGCACTTTTGGTAACTCGGGGGGTGCAAATAGACTAAAATTCCTCTCTGAGAAATGTAGATTACACTCCCTAAAGTGGATAAAATTAATAGTCAATTTGCTTTATCATCATAATGATCTTCTCAGTTATTTAAAAGAAAGACTGTGAAAAGATTCAGCATTACAGCAGTATGTGTTCACAGAGATTGACACAACAGATGCAGAATCAGTTTTCAGGCAGAATTATTCAGTATATAAAATGTCTGATGGTTTAGGCGTCTGTTTATGTCTTAGCTACAAAGACTGTAAAGAAAAAGGTGAGCCTTCTTTCACCAGGGTGAAATCAAGGTCATCTTATTTAAGAGTAAATACTCCCCGAGACAGTAATTTTTAAAATTAAATGACACACCACATAAATTATTTTACTAAAAGCCTTCAACTCCTCTAAGATCTGCAAGTAGCATCTTCTAAACCTTCACAAAGTTGCCAACTCTTTGAATAATATAGTACACAGAGTACCACCCTTGCAGGGAAAGATCATGTGCTCAAAGCGGGCCAAATAAGCAATAAGATGATATAAACCCAAGACACTTAATCCACATGAATAATTCCTAGACACTTAAGAATCTGAGTTATAACTGTACACAAACAGCAGTATCATAGTTCTAAAATTCACTTTGCTGGAACTCACTGCAAGATGCTACTAGTAGGATTTTACAACTGTTAAGTCCTTCGTGGAGCAGAATCTCCTAAAAGGTCTGGTAGGGCCCATGGCAGACAGGGAGGTGATCAGAGACAGCCAGCATGGCTTTACTAGGGGCAAATCCTACCTGAAGGACCTAGTGGATTTCTATGATAAAGTGACTACATCAGTGGACAACGGATGACCTATGGATGTGATCTATCTGGACTTCTGCAAGGCTTTTGACATGGTCCCCCACAACATCCTACTTGCCAAGTTGGAGAGATAGGGATTTGATGGGTGGACTGTTCAGTGGATAAGGAATTGGCTGGATGGCCGCAGCCAGAGGGCAGTGGTCAACAGCTCAAAGTCCAGATGGAGAGCAGCGTCCAGTGGTGTCCCTCAGGGGTCCGTACTGGGGCCTGTCTTGTTTAACATTTTATCAATGACATAGACAGCGGGATCAAGTGCACCACCAGCAAGTTCGCAGATGACACCAAGCTGAGTGGTTCTGTCAATACACCAGAGGGACGGGATGTCATCCAGAGGGACCTGGACAAGCTGGAGAGGTGGGCCCAGGTGAACCTCAGGAGGTTCAACAAGAGCAAGTGCAGGGTCCTGCCCCTGGCCTGGAACAACCCCCACTATCAATCCAGGCTGGAGCAGGAGGTGATAGAGAGCAGCCCTGCAGAAAAGGACCTGGGGGTGCTGGTGGACGAGAAGCTGGACAGGAGCAGCCAGGGTGTGCTTGCAGCCCAGAAGGCCAATTGCATCCTGGGCTGCAGCAAAAGAAGTGTGGCCAGCAGATGGAGAGAGGGGATTCTGCCTCTTTACTCTGCTCTGGTCAGACCTCACCTGGAATACTGTGTCCAGCTCTGGAGCCCTCAGCACAGGAAGGAGGTGGACCTGATAGAGTGGGGCCAGAGGAGGCCACAAAGATGATCAGGGGGCTGGAGCACCTCTCCTACGAGGACAGGCTGAGGGAGCTAGGGTTGTTCAGTCCAGAGAAGAGAAGGTTCCAGGGAGACCTAACAGCCACCTGCCAGTACCTGAAGGGAGCTGACAGAAAGTCTGGAGAGGGCCTGTTTACAAAGGCCTTGAGTGACAGGATAAGGGGCAATGGTTTTAAACTGGAGAACAGCAGATTTAGATTGGATGTTAGAAACAAGTTCTTTACCAGGAGAGTGGTGGAACACTGGAACAGGTTGCCCAGGGTAGTTGAGGCCCCATCAGATAAGGCTGGATGAGGCTCTGAGCAACCTGCTCTAGTTGAGGGTGTCCCTGCTCTCATCAGGAGGGTCAGACTAGATGACCTTGAGAGGTCCCTTCTGGCCCAAACCATTCTATGATTCTATAATGCTGCTGAGGGGACATGAAACTAAGTACCAAATGATGTAAAATTCTTCTATTTGGGATAAATTTCCTATGGAGAATAGCATTATTAGTAATGAAGTCATCTTAGATTTCTAGATCATCACCCAAAAATGCCCAGTATTTGCAGTAAGAAAGTCACCACTAACATAAGGAGGTGATTTTAAATACAACCCAGGACCCTAATTTTTACAGAAATAATGTTTTCTGACCTTTTATGACCTGCTTTGTTCCCAGACAATTTGTTCCCACTTGTTAATTCTGCAGTTCCTTAGATCTTAAGGCATTTTACTAATTGCATTTCTGCAGGATACCAGATGTACTGCCAGTGGTCAACAGAAAAGCAAAAGCTAAAGGACTACCAGCCTTTTCTTCTACATACTGACATATATCTACATATAGAAGGCAGCTTATTTTTTTCATCAATTAGCTTAATATTTCATGGGCATGTGTAAAAAGTTGAACAAGAAGAAAAAGAAAATTCTGATGAGATACTGTCCACAGCTGAACTGTTGTGGAGTAATTACAGAGCTTTAACGTCAGACCATCTTTTATTTTACAGTGTAATAACTCACAACAGCCTCACAAATAGGTATAGCTAAAGTGGTGTTAAATCTTAGTGTGGAAATACTTGGTTAAAAAGCTGCTGGCCTGAATACCATCCAGTATCCTATCTGTGTTTCTCCTTGGGAAAAATAAAGTTGTTCTTTATTCAGCGTTAGAAGGGTCAATTCACTCCAATTCAAATACAATTAGCAAAATTGTTACGCAAGCTGCCGTTGCCAGATCTTTATAGTTGGTAATACCTCAGCCAAAGTACACATGCTTTTCTGTTTCCAGTACGACTTTGCAAGGCTATCAATTGGAAAAAGCAGTTTTCTGGTTGTGCAATAAATCTAATCGTAGCCAGAAATTAAAGACACAACCATAAAACCTCAACCTTGTGTTTGACCTCAGCTTTCACAGTAGCGATGATACTTCAGGGTAACCTACAAGGGGATTTAACTGCCCTTTTTTTCTTGTTTTGCTTTTCCTGATGCGCAGGAGCAATATGAGAGAGCTAGACTCATGATTTTTTCTAGCCAAGATGTGTACTTCCTATAAAGATGAGATGTCAAGCTCGTTCTGGGAAGCAATACACATACGAGATATTAACTGGGGGCACTACTTGTCACATGTGGCTTGATTTCCATTCTCTAGTTAGACATCAATTTCTTGTGCTTATGTCCAACCTCAGCCTCCTGCATTTCAAAGACTGGCCGACACAGAGGGACCCAGTGTTCCTAACTCTGGATTTCTCAAGCAAATTGCCAGGTACAGATCCCATGTTTAACTCTATTTCCGACACTGTGAGTCTTTTCTGTCTCTTACCCCCAAAGCGACCCCCCTAATTACTTGGATAAATCCCTTCTGAGTCTATCTTGCTGTTTCCTAGTAAAATGGTTTCCTAACAATAGCTTTCAGAAATATCTGTGGTGTTAAAGTAATGGGCACAGGCTTGGTACAGGAATTTCTTACCCATGAAGATGTGAGAGTTACAGGTTTGTTTGTTTTCAAACAGACTTTTGAACATAGTTCCTGCGGTCTGCTCAAACTATTCACCACCAGCAAATCCTGGGCTTCCTTTGAAGCCTGAGGCCAGACAGCCCCTCCAGACTTCCGCTTCAACTGGCTTGTTTCTGGTGGTACAGACTCTCTCTTACTCAAGGAAGCACTTTCTTTTTGGATGAGATGGTTCCTAACTTAGGGTTTCACTGGCAGCTGACAACAGAAATACAAGAGTGGGCATCACACACTTCTGGTCTGTCTGCAATAGCTCAGGAAAGGACCTTGACTTAAAAACTGGTAACTTAAAAACTTTTGGTCTAGGAATTCATTCTCTCAGTAAGGTTTGATTGTATCAGTGTGACTGGAAAGTAAAAACGTAGTATTTCAGTCAGTCTGAAATAGTGAGGATTTAAAAGTAAACCAGCCTTTCTGGCAGAACCTCACTCTCCTCTTCCCACTATTTTTCCTTCTTTACTCCCTTCAGCCCTCAGTCTCACATGAGGGCAACTAAACTTTGAGCCACACAAAGCTAGATAAAACTTGCTTCGTATCCTATTTATACTTCTCAAGGTAGTAAGGTCACCAGAGAATGATGTAAGAAATGTTTTCCCCCAAACTTACTGAAAACTTCTGTACTCCTTTTTGGCCCAGTCAGCACAATAGGTAGGAACCGAACTGTAATTTCAGCCTGGACCTCCTTCTTAACCCCTCCCCACAATGGGAGTTACCACTCCTGAGCTGTAAAAACTCACCACATTCTCTAAGCACCGGATTGTAATTAGCTCTACGGAGCCGTTTCACTGCGAAAATGAAATTCAGGATAATGTCAATATATTCATCCATTAACCATAGTTCAAACTTACTCAAGCCTTGCTGGCCTCCTACATCATCCCTGAAACATTCTCCTTATTCAGCAAAGAACCCAGTTTGAGTTTACAGTATTTTCCTGCAGCAGCCTTCTCTGCTAATCTGTTCCAGAAGTTTATCTTTTATTACATATATTATCTGTACCTGCCAGCTCTGCTTTTTTTCCTTCTGAAATGAAACAGTTCATTTCTCCTAGATCTTAACAACAGTAGAAACACACACATAGCTTAAGCTTTTCTGTCATTTCAGCTCTTCATGTCAATGCACATCAAGACCCTTTGATGTGGAAGGAAGCACCCCAGAAACAAGGTAGATTTTACAATACCTTGGGACCCGGAGTTCCCATATTGCAAGTTACGACGCTATGTAGCAAAGAGTTAAGCACCAAGCGACCAACTCAGAAACACTGAAGTGTTTTGTTTTGTTGTTCGTTTGTTTTGTTGTTTTTTTTTTTCCTTTTTTTCTCTTTATGTAAAACACCACTTACTTCAGAGCTGAGAAGCTCTGATACCTCATCTGTTAGTAGCTGACAGGAAAGCTGAACTCAATTTCCAGAAGTGTTTTTACACTCAATATAATATTACCGAGACTCCTCTACTGCAAACTCGTTTCTTTAAGCTTTGAAGGATCTCTTAGAGAGCAGTAATTGCCATCTGCCGGCCAAGCCGGGAACGGTCTGCTTGTCTGCAATTTATTTCCTCGTCTATCTGGCTAAATTTGGAAATGGATTTGTGCAAAGGAGATAGTGCTACGTGGGAGCAGGACAACGCAATGAGCAGCTGAGCCTACACACTGGGACAGAAGCGTGCCCGTACTTCCCTGTCACATGCTGGAAAGGGAGGAGGAAAACTGCAGAGGGGAAGGTGGGTTCAGGGGATCCATGGCATTGCTATGGTTCGCTGAGATGTTGATTTAGAAACAGAGAGACAGCAAAATTGTTATCTCCTCATCTGGAAATGAGGAGAAACTTGACATTTTATACTTTTTAGTGACAAAAAGAGAACATAGGGGAGGCAAACCCTTGTGTTGCTGGGAGAGGAAGGCTAGGTCTCTGCACATTTGTGTTTCCAGATCAGAGGGGGTTAGAAGCAACAGGCAGGCACAACAGTAATCCCTGACCATTCCCGCCCAAAATCCTGTGTGGCACAGCATGCTCATCCCCTGACTCTCCCCTCTCATCTGCTTTTTTCACAGCTGTGACTTCTTATCTCCCAAGCCCTTGTGTTTCCAAATTCATTTCACAACCCACCCCGAAGAGTCAAACCATTTCTTCTCATTATTTCAATCCAGAACCCCCAACATTTCCATCTTCTTTTCCATCCTTCCCTAAATTCTCTTTCCTCCCAGAACTTCCTTCTTTTCTCCTACTCCCACGTTCCTCCGCATCTCCAGCCTTCCTACTCCAAGAAACCTCAGCCCATTGGGCACACCTCCTGCCCCTAGTCCTTAGTGCAGGCCCTACATGGGCCCCAGCTGCTCGATTTCTCCTGCTCCACCTGCTCAGAACAACTCTCTCTCTCTAAAGTCATCCTCAGTAAGACACAGGAGGCAGAAAAGCATGACAAGCCTTGGGAAACAGAGAGGCGAGGTAGCTTTACCTTAATACTTCTTCTCTGGTAACTACCCATTAGGTGGCAGAAGACAGAAAATTGGATCACCCCCCTTAGTCTTGTCATCTGCATGCTGAACAAACCCAGCCCTGTGTATGTGTTCCAGCATCTTGGTGACCCTCCCTGAATCCTCTCCGGTTTGTAAATACTCCTCCTGCTGTGGGGTGGCCCAAACCAAGCACAGTACTCCAGACACGGCCCCGTAAGTGTAAAGTGCAGTGGAATAATAACTTCCCTCCACCTGCTGGCCATGCTTTCAGTAATACAGACCAGTATGTGGTTAGGCCTCACTGCTGCAGATGCCCATTCAGCAGGTTGCTCACTAGCACCTTTCTGCAAAGGTATTTTTTATCTTGTGCATCCCCAGCCTGCACTGGTGCACGGGGTTATGAAATCCAAGGTTCAGGATTTTGCATTTACCTTTATTGAAGTCCATGATGTTTTTGTTGGCCATTCAGAAGGAACTTGCTAAGATGGAAGAATGACTCGTCCCACCCTCCAGCAGACTGACTGCCTTCTGCAATTCAGTGTCATCCATGAGCTTCATGAAGGTACAGACCATCTCACTGCACAGGTGGTTAGTAAAGAAGAAAAGCAGTAGCTTCCCCTTAGCGTTCCCTGGCCCCTATGGAATGATGATAAATAGATTTGCCCTAACACTCATAATATTTTCTGGTAGGAATTCTGTAGCTTAACTGCATGTATGAAAAAATGCATCATTTTATGTGCCACTTATTTCCTCTAAACTTCATTGGATAATCCCAAACTAGCCATCTCCATACAAAACCAACCTTTTTCTACTAACCGTGGCCGTGTCATCCGTTGATTCATATAGCTTTGTAATATTCCCCTTCAGTTATCTTTCCCAGGCAGAAGACCTGATTCAGGCATTCTTCCTGTAGAAGCCATTCCCTATCTTTTGATCGTGTTTGCCCTCCTCTGACCTAGTTCTGTTACAGCCCTTCTCAAACTGAACCGCACACAGCAGTCAGGGATGGACACGCTTTGAGTTTATACAGCAGCAGACTTTTGTACTCTACTTAATTTTTCTCCTACCGATTCTTGTTTCCCCGTAGTAATATTTAACATTTCCTTTGCTTTTTGCCTGTATCAGAGGGACTTTTTAATTCTTTAATATATTCTGAAGGTCTCGTTTACAAATAGCCATGGTTAGGTCAGAACACCGAGCTATTAAGCTCATGTCAGGTGCGTTCATCATTTGTACATACCAACACTGAATTTAATTTGAGTGGCATTAAAAAAGCACCCTCAGGAGAGCCTTCTGGATCTCTCTGGAGGCGACGCTCACCTTTACAATGCCAATTTATCCAACATCATCAGCCAACTTCATCTCATCATGCTACCAAACTAAAAACTGTGGAAGAATTTGAATATAGCCAGTAACTGGAAAACAAAACAGCAGTTTAAAATGAATACTGAGAAACAGCTATGTGAAAAAAAAACCCCTTCTCTAGGTACATAAAATAATGGTGTCTCGTATGTTGTTACCATTAGAAGGGAGAGATCTAGGACATATTTGTCTCCTTCTCCAAAACAAAGGCACAATAACGACAAAATACAAGAAACTGCAGATTAGCTCCAAACTCAAGTACTTTATAAACTGCAGGTATCCTTGTGCTTGGAAACAATAGGAAAAGCATTGAAATAAAGCTCTGCTGAGCTTCTCCCTCTTCTCATACTCTTTTCCAAAGCATCCAGAACTGGACACTTATGCTCATTTTAAACTTTCAGGGTGAAGCACAAATGCAGTTCCCTGCCCTACCACAGACACTGCAGTTCATATTCCCCTACTGGGGGAAGTCACACAGACAACCCATCCAGCGTGCAAGGAGCGAGTCTTGCCTTTGGAAAAGTCACTTTCTACATCACGTCTCCTCAAGTGTAAAGAACTCTTGATGTGAATTGAGTGTGGTTGTTCTTCTGGCCTTGTGACATGGCTACAAAATTTGGAATGGGTAGAAGTAAAAATGTCAAAATCACTGTGCTTCCACTTAACTGAATTGCTTTTTCTTCAGTTTATGAAATAGCATCAGTGATTGCATTACCAGCATGTTATACTGAAAATAAAGGTATGAAATGTTTACAAGATCACAAATTGACTTTCTCCTATCCCCAGAATTTCCATTCAGTGGGAAGCTTTGGCTTTTCATTCTAAATTGGAACACTGCAAGGTTTACAAATGTTGCAATTCCCCGAAATTCTGTTTTCCTAATGGCTCATTCCTCATCCCAGAGTGACTATGAAATGCCAGTGTGTTTGTCTGGAAAGGAAAGGTTTGTGGCACTTAGAAGCATTCACCTCATAAATATCTTTATTCATACTACTGCTGATCCCTACTGATCCCGCTGAAATCTCCCCCTCAGCAGAAGTCAGAGCAGCAGTGAGCTCACTTAACATTTCTGGCCCATGGAAGCTGGATCCAGCAATTCTCATACCCCACACCCTAACTATCGATCTAAAATAACAAACCACTTTAATCACACAAGTACTTCTTGGCAAGCGCAAAATACAAAAAGGGAATAATGATTCTCCAAACAAAGAACCAGGAATGCTTGTTCTCATTAAGGGCTTCCCTTGCATTTTGCTCAGCAACACTAAGAAACAGGATTCCCCAGGGCAGACTGTGTTCAACACTCTTCTGCAATGTGATTGCAAGTAAACAGGAGTTCTTGAAAGATAAGATCATAAGGCACCTTTGGTTTTGTTTTTAAGAAGCTACTGCAATACAGGAAAGTCACGTTCAGTCTCTGTGCTATTTCAGCATCTTGGTGAGGACTTGTTCTTTACAGTGTTTTTCAGTATGCCTGGCACAACAGGGTTTGGGGATCTTCCTCCGAGGAAGGTGGGTATTACTGTCCTACAATAAATAAATCCTTTTAAGCGTTCCAAACTTCTTCTTGAAGATTGGGCTGTGATTCGTTTAAGAATAGAATAAGATTTAAGACAAATCTCTCCATAAGTATGCTATAGAACAGATTGTGTCAAGTAAATATGAAGTTTGGAAGTTGTGGTTGGGTTTCTTTTAAGTAAGTCTCAATGGGACCTAAGTCCTTTTACAAATGGAACACGATCCTCAGGCAGCAGTGCTATGTCACTTTATACTGCAATGGAGACCCACACAGCTATGGGTATGTGGGGAGGGGAGAACTTTCTCTGTGAGACATACAGGAAAAGGTCTTAAAAGTCTTGCTCCAACTTTCATAACTGATGATTCTTTCTCCCCTTCTCACACAGGTTTCAAAATTGGGTTTGCAGATAGGGGTATCATAAAAGTTTCTATCTCTCCTTTTACTATATTCCGAGTGAGCCATCTAGTTCAATGTCCAAGAGGGGACTTAGAAGATCAGAAAGTTTCTGACTTCAGTCATCTGGTTTTGGCTGTGAAAAAACACCTCCACTAGTGAGTGTCCTTGTCCTGTCTTAACAGTTTGCCCGTTCTTTCTTAAAACTCATTTGCTTTGCTGACAGGAGTTAGGCCCATGGAAACTTGGTCTTTACCTACTAGGTTGAAAAGTTCACCCTGTTCTACTTTTTAATAGAACAACAAAACTTTCCTGTAAAGCTCCCAGAATTGATTACAAGTCTAGTGTAGCTGGCTCTGACCAAATGCTGGCATCATTTTTATAAACCACAAATTTTGACAGGTTTTTTCCTTCTTCTCTGCTAGCACTTAATACATCTTTTCCTCCAGACATACCAGTCAAGTAGCATAGATCTCCTGCCACAAACATGGGTCTCTGAAGGACCAAAATTTACCTTTGACAGAATCTCACGCATCAGATCATCTTTAGAGTAGCTTTATCATGTCCTATGTATCCCCCATGCTGAAAAAGCACTTCACCTTTCACTTTTTTGTGATATGCCTTTAACTATACTTTCTTCCTTAGCAGGGACAGCTTTATCTATATGCACTTAAACTCTTCAGCCACTTCACCATGTAAGCCACAGAACAGATTTCCTTCCAGGAATTGAAAGAAAAGTAACTAAGAACCTAATCAGCTAGTACCTCCTGAAAACAGCAACACAGGCCTAATGGAATTTAAATGAAATTTTAATTATTTTTCATAACTGGAGAAAATAACAAAATCTGTCTTCAAAAGATTTGGGGCTTGTGCTAAGATGCAGTGTTAGCTTTCCAAACATAACATACCACCATGCAGTATTTCTGATCATGCTCAGACTAGAACAAGCACAACTTAATCTGTGATTCAAGTTCATTAAACAAAAGCATTCAATGCAGCTCAAAAAAAAAAAAACCAACCCAAAAAACCCCACCACTTTCTCATCAACATAGCATCAGGGGGAAAAGAATTATGTTGAAAAATCTTCATAGTGAAGAAAATACTTCCAGCTAAAGCAGAACCCACGTAAGGAGCTTTCCCTGAAGGTTACTCCTGATGGAAAGAAGTTTCCTGAATTTTATTTTGAAGGCTGCCTTAAAACCCCATCTGAACAGATTAGCTAAAAGGCACACAGATGAACTAGTGTTAGTCACTCTTACTACTGACCAGGGCCGGGTGGTGTTGGTCTTTGTTGATAAACTCCAAAATTCTGGCCAAGCACCATTGACAGCTGTTCCAGCTCCACCACAGCTCAAATGTCAGGCTGAGGCCACAGGAAGGTACGTGAAAGCCACCAAGAGACCACACCAACAGGGAACTCACAACTTTCACATTTATCTTTCTTTCCAAAGCACATCTGAAGCATCTGAAGCAGTTAACCTCTGCTGTCACATTGCAAAACGGTGTTAAAAGTGATCTCCTTCCCAGGGAGAGTTGTGTTGAAGCTTACTGGCAAATCTAGGTCCCAAAACCCACTGATTTCCTTAAGAACCGACTCAGAACCGTAGTAATTCTAAAATTTGAGCATCATCTTACAGTGACAGCTATGTCACTGTAAGCAGCAATACAAGCAGCAGGAATTCCCTCACAGCTCCCATCCCACTCCCAGCCTTTCGCTTCCTCCCAGGGCAGCGGCACACCACCCAGCCGTGCTGTGAGCCAGATCAGGGAACCGATCTAGCTTCAAAACAAAGAACCCCTGCTTCTGTCCCCCCACCCTCCTGCCTTTGAAAGCCAGTTCAATTCCCTGATCTGGTTGCCCGTCCCACAAACAGCTGCACCTTCCTAACTCCTTACGTCAGCACTGCCGCTGAACTCTCCACGTGGTGTTATCTATAAAGTGTTTGGTTTGTGTTGGTTGTGGTTTTTTCTTTAAAGAAATATCATTATGTCTGACCTGCTGCCTCTGAGAAACTGGAGGAGGCTAATGGCAGGAAGGGTGGGTATCCCCCTCTCTCTGGAAGGAAAGCAAGAAGGAAACGTTCAGAAGTTACCAGGTCTCTGAATCTTTCTTCAAGTGAGCCCTTCTGCTCTGCCCTGAAGAGACGAGCATCAGGCACACAAACAGAAACCCCTCACTCATCAGCGACAGAGTGCATCTGAGTTGAGCAGCTGTTTGCCTGCAATATCCTAGAAACCCTTAGGTGTCTCAGGTACATTCAGAGAAAAAAGGAGCAGAAAGGAAAAAAAAAAAAAGAAGTACCTACAAACTTCATGACATAAAATATAAAGCCTGCCTAATATTTCTTTCAAATAATGCTAATGAGCAAGGAATTATTCCCGTGGGCAAAGTAAACCAACAGGAGATGAAATCTATCACCTCTTACAAATTAAAAGCTTATCACCGTTTATTGGCACGCTGCGTGTGCACTTGGGAGGG
>JANIJG010009721.1:0-21195 GCA_024611175.1 Megaceryle torquata | reverse complement strand
GAGATGAAATCTATCACCTCTTACAAATTAAAAGCTTATCACCGTTTATTGGCACGCTGCGTGTGCACTTGGGAGGGTCTCTAATTCTTCATAATAATCTGTTTTAAATATAAAAACCAATTAAATGGCTGTGATGAGAAGTGAATGCAAGTTCTGCATCACACTTTTTGCAGCAAACCATTCCTACACAAGCTTCTTGGTACAGCAGATGTGACTGCCTGGCTTTTGTCAGCGACATGTGCCAAACAACTCTTCGCTCACAAGAGCTCAACTTTGCTTAGAGATGTTTGGTGTGAATTTACACTGCTGAATACCTTATATTACTTTGTTGCACTGGGACCAGATTCTGTCACATACAAGAGCGTGGCACATGAGGAGAGAGAGGAAACATTTTTCACGAATCTTTTCTTCCATCTCACTTCTGCATTCCCTTTCTCACCTTCCCCCAGAGGAGAGTAACTACTAAGCCAGGGAACTCCATTTCTACTAGGGAAAAATGTTGGCAACTTGTGATCAAAACTGGAAGAAAAAAAAAAAAAATTATCTAACTACACATGGGCTTTTTTTGATTAGGAACCCAGAACCCCTGACTTAGTACTAGGAATATATCTTTTTTCTGAAAAACAGGTAGGGAGGGAAGAGGCTTTTTAATTATCTTTTGGCAGCAGCTGACGTTAGGCTCCAGCGTACCGGCCTACAGCTAACGCAGATCATCACTGTTGCAGCAGTAATTCCAAAGCATAAAGCAGGATTAGTAATCCTCCTGCCTAGATGCCAGCAGCACCCATCAACGGTTTCATTCTGCAGATTCAAAAAGGGGAGAACACTAGCACTTAAAGCAGACTTAGAATAGCTCATACAGGGATCGGTCTTAAGTGAAGGGCCCTTTCACTGCACACATGCTGAGGACTGCCACAGACTACACCTTAATTTTAGGAAAGAGGGAGAGAGATTGGTTTTTTTACTTCATCTTACCTTGCATTGCAGCACAGTATATGTAAAATCCATTTTTTTTGTGCATCGCTCAGATCTTTTACAGGCAGTATAGCCCAAGACAAACGTACACAACCTTCTGGCAGGGGATAATCGACCAAGGATCACCTTTGGAGTGTGCCGAGCAAAGCCTGGCATCCCTTCCACTGGCACCAACAGGTCAGTGCTCTTACTCACACTCTCCCACTTTGGTAACAACCAGAGAAATGGGCCTGTTTAGGCCTTTCCCACCCATTTCCCTGCCCGAGCAACATGCCCACTACTGTGGTTGACAGGACAGCTATTCATTCCATCCCCTCTTTTTTGATTCTAGCTCCTGGCCTTGGAGTTGGACTCCCAATGCTGGACACAGCCCTTGATTACTTGTTTCAGTTTGCCAAGACATTCTCAGTAAGTGCCTTGATTGCTACACGACCAACTGAACAGGGAATGGAGCAAATAATGGTCAGTGCAGAGGACAGAAGATAACAGGAGAAAGATGAGGGAGAGACATACTGTGACAACTAGTAGAGCAGAGAGAAGAGATTCATGTAACAATCACCATGAGCAATGCAGGACAAGAAAGTCAACTTCTTGCCAGCACAAAGAAATAATCTGGACAACCAGAAGGAAAGGGTCACTGCAGCCGTCTGGTTTTGTTTGGAGGCTGTGAGACTGAAGGAAGTCAAGAGGAGAAAAATGCAGCAATTGAGACAGAAAGCAATTAGGGCCCATATGGGTGTCACGGACAGTGGGAGAAATCCAGATTTGATAGGTATTGTATTGCATCACAGGAAGAACTATGGGATTATCAAGGGGGAAGGAGGGAATATAATGAGAATCTGAGGGAATGTCATTAACCACACATGCTTTCTGTTAAGTTCTGCTCAAAACTTTGCCTCCACTTCCCCTGAATTACTTTGTGCTTATTTTAGAGAAGCAGGGAAAAAACACCACCACCATCACCAAAAATGGAGGTGGCAGAATAGGACTGAAAGTCAAAGAAAACAGGAATGAAGACAAGATGCCCTAGAACTTTCTCAATCTGTGTACATCTACTGTGTTCACTGATTGCTCCAAGTAGATGATTCCCATGTTATTTAGGAAAGGGCTTAATCCCAGATCACGTATGAATTTTTCCTCTTCCAACACCCATCATCATTTCTTTGCCCACATAGCACTTAGGTTCCTCCTGCCTGCGATGATCTCCAAGATTCCCAACCTCATTAGGTGGGTCCCTCAGAAACCCTACATCCTCCCAGAATGTCTTTGCAAACTCCCATCTCCTACAGAGATGGATGAGAGCAAAGCTGTTCTTCTGATACAGTGTTAGCCGTGTTGTTGACTTGGAACATCCATCCATCTAGGAAAGCAATCCTACGCTGACTTCACATTCAGGAGCCTCGTGTCTCTTTTCCTTGTGTATTTTTAGGAAACCCAACTTTTCATACAACTGACCTATTTCTTAGCTGTGTTTCTGGACTGCATCTGGAATGTGGCAGCCCTGCTAGAGGCACTTTAGCAAAGTCCAAAAGGAGGAAATAAATTGCACCTGGGCACAGGGAAGAACGATCTGCACCACGTGCAATACACGTTAATATGCATGGCTATGTTATATATATTATGCACAGGTAACATTTTCCACTTTCCACTCTTTAATAATGAAAATGTCTCTAACACAGTTCTGCTCCAGTCTCCTTATCCCCCTTCCTCTGCTCTGCTTATATTTGATAGCATCTGGAAGTGCTAGCAAAGCAGTGGTCAAGACTTTTTCCCCCTGGCTGGGGGGTGCAGCAGTCAGCGCAATACCCGCTCTCTGTGACGTCCTCCCTTCACGCTCTGTTCTAACCCTCCCCACCTACAACCAAGGCAGCAGGGGAGGAAAACCCTCAGTCAAACCCAGAAAGTACTTAGTGAAAACAAATCGGGTTGCTAAGGAACCATAAGGACAAACTCAAACACACAAAATCCAGGAAACAGAAAAGAGTTCATACGCTCCTTCTGAATATTGCTCTCTGTGCCGAGTCTGTCACTTCATACTAGCGCAGAGCTAAGGCTGTGATTATACCTGCCCAGGTCTGATTCCCAAAAATGTGGGAATCCCAAGAACTAGCACAACACAGCACCCAACAACATCTACCTTTCTTCCTTCCTTTTTTAACCACACCACACATTAAAAGAGCCAAGTGAACTTAGAGCGCAGGTAGACTATAAACTCTACGTACATCGTTAGTTACCTATAACCACAGCAGCCTAGTTAACAGTAGCACTGGAGAGGCCAGCAGCACAGCTGGGCAACACTAGCACACAAACTGAGGGTCCACGGAAGGCACAAATCATACCCTCCCTGCTGTTGCCATCCTGACAGCCAGACTAAAACCAGCACAGGCTTGACTGCTGGTTTGCAACCCCGCCTCCCCTTTACTGCACAGCTACAGCCTCACACTTTGGCCACAAGGATTTTCCTGAAGCCAAACTTATTGTTGCACTCAACCTGTAAATAAAGCTATCTCCAGGGCGTTGGGAGGCAAGCAGATGAAAGCCAGAGGAACAGGGTGAACGTGTCAGTTATGCTTTGCCCTGCCACACAGACCCTGGGGCCGTGTTTCTGTGAACTCTAGAAGCAAGGAGCAATTGAGGCAAGGCAAACCCCTTTCATCAGCTGCCCTCTGAACACCGCATGTTCTGTTCCCCATGCACACAGCTACACCTGACATTTCCTCACACTTTAGAAGGCTCTGGGAAAAAGGCACGCCACTAGAATGGCCATATTTAGCCCTCCTATCTCCATTCACCTTGAGTTAAATCAGATACTCGGAGTGTAGCAATGACTTACCATGCAGAGGTGCCGCTGTACGTGCCATACGTCAGAAATTAGATCAGCCACCAGCCTGGTGGCTTAATCACTGCTTCACAGCAAGGCTGAAACTTCCCTGAAAGAAGTGAGGTGAACTCGGCTGCTAATTTGGCTTCATCTTATCTCACAGAGACCAGAGAGGTTCTTTTCTGCCAAGAAAAACAAGGGAGCATTTCCACTTCCCACTTGGGGTTTGTACCAAAATGGCACCACTCTGAGTAGTACAAAATACTTATTAAAAATGGAGCAAACTTAAATCCTCGTTACCAACTTGAAAGTGATTAGTGTGAAAAACCACAGCCTAAATATCCTTACAGTATATCCAGAAGAACTTCTCCTTGCCTTACATATAGAATACAGCCATGTGGTAGACAAAATGCATTTCACCAGTACAAAAACCAAGAATAAAAATGTTTTCGTACAAACAGCCACAAGTTTGGGACATCGCAGACTTCAGGTTCCACCTCTAGTCAGCTGAGACAAAGGACCCTGGAAAGGGTGACTAAATGCTCCTGGGTTCACCCCACTGACCCATTTTCTGTGCTCAAGGACTTTGCATCTCTCTGAAGCCAAAGATACAGCGGGGAGAAGAAAATTGAAATAGCTTATGGAGTTATCAGTTTCTCAAAACACATGGTTATAGGTGGGAGAAAAGGACTGAGAGGCAGCCATGCACTTTTTGTGTCCTTTACTAAACGAGTAGGTTAACGCATTGAAGATGAAGATGTTTGCGCCCTTAAAAAGATCCCAAACTTTTAAAGCCTTTTTCCACACTACAAGTTTCATCAAACCAGCACAGCAAGATCATGTGTTGCATTTGCACGGCCACTTGCAGCTCAGCTCTCACATAAGGAGAGCAAAGCTGCCCAACAGTTTCCAGCCAGGATGCAGAGAACAAGTGAAAATAACAAACCGCCTATTTCTAACACGACGCTTCAGCCGAATACACCGAGAACTAACAGCCAAAGAGAAAGCATTAACAACCTAATCAGATGAGCAAGCTTGCTGCACTCATGATAAACTCTGTACACTTTGAACACAATTATGTTAAAGGACAGAGTAGTAGCTTCCATCCAAGAAGACAAGTAGAAGGAAAAAAGCAAGCTTTTTCACTGTGTTCCAACCCATAGACCACCACAGCAAAGTCTCACTAAGCTCTCAGACTCCGATCCCCTTTACCCAAGTTTTTAACTGAGTCTTCGCTAACTCATGAGCTCAAACTTAGGAGGAAAGCAGGGGAAGAAGAAAAGCCTTGTACCTTTCACAGCTGCTTCACATACCTCCATTCTGGGCACTAATCAAGCATCAACGATTGAAATTCAAACTCTAAAGGTTTCATTTATGCCTAAAGCAAACATCAGGTACTTTGCTACCATGGTGATGAACACAGTAAAAACACCACAATCAACTCACGATTCTGCAGGTATAAAGTAGGGCTTGGTGTAATAGCTAAACACAGACTCTGGCATCAGATACACGAGTTCACACTTTAGAAAATGGTTTATAGTTTGAGTACCGCAGTTGTGCAAAACCTGAAATAGATAAACAATAAAGGAACAGAGAAGTTGTGTATGTTATATACACTACTCAGGTCCTGCACAGAATCTGTAAGATGAGGCAACTGATTCAAGGGCTCCCTAACATGAGAGCCATAAAACTGTTGGGGAAATGAGTCACCTGCTTGACTACTATGTTTGCCAACACCAAGAGAATAAATACTCAGCTTTGGAAAACTAAGCAAGTTGTATCACATTTTTTTTTATTGTAAATAACCAAGTTCCATGCTAAAGCTCAATAACCCCATGTTCCCTTTAAAATGACAAACCATCAAAAAGATACCTTTTTTTTTTTTTTTTTTTAATATAAAACTAAATCTAACAGCAGCTGTATCTTTTAGGTCCAACACATTTATATTACAACATATATATAGCAAATTAGAAGGTATAAAGAGTTTTCAAAGCTATTCCAGACTATCAAGCTGATTTAGACTTTTTGGGACTAACTCCACCATCTTCTGCTGATTTCTCTGCTGGCCTCTTTTTTAACCCTTTCATTTTCCGCGTCTGTAGTTTACCAAGATCTTGCTTCTGCATGTGGATTCGACCGTAAGTTGTCCCGAACACATCATGGGAGATATTCTTTTTCTTTTTAGGCTGTAAGGGAAGAACAATGTTAGTATTTCTGAGAGTGTTAGCAGCTCTGGTGAGAGTAAAGTGCCTAAAACCAAGGCTGCATACATTGTTTGAAGCTTAGAGATTAACATTTGCTCTGTATGTTCTATATCCTTCCAGAGGAGAGTTTGAAAGCCAGCTGATCACAACAAAAATGCTGTGGCCCCAGAAATCTCAGCTGGCCTATATAAAAAAAGTAAGCTTTGGTCAAATTATATGGTAATTGATACTTCAGGTTTTGCCCTTCTTCAGAGATTCACGTGGATGTAATACATCTTCCAAGGTATGTACCTTCAGGGCTTTTGGTTGTTTTAATGACAGCTTATAAAGGTCATCTGAAGCTAAATGTGTCCTCCTCATAACCAGATCTAATGAAGGTCCCATCTCTTCCAGTTCAATTCTTGGTATTTTACAGCCAGATTTCTTCAGAAGCACCCTAGAAGGGAAAAACAACCAAAATCAACATTGTCCTCTGTCATGATAAAAGATTTATCTGTCTTCCTAAAGGGCAAGTTCAATCCTGTCATTCAGAGTACTATTAAACCCAGCTGCTACTGCTAACTCTGTTATCGACAGATCTTTCTCGATAGTAATTTATAACTTATTAAATCTGTCCCATCATAATTTGAAACCCACAAAAAAAAACCCAACCTGGCTAATAAATTATTAAAATATTACACCAAAATAAATTAAACGAGACCAATATTATCAGTATTACTGTCACACCTCAGTCCCAGTACCCTGAAAGCCATATCACACCTTAAGTTCCAAACAGTGCCCCGGGTATTAATAGACATGACAAATATTTACTGTTGTCTACAGCAGAATAACCCCAGCTCTAACCAAGAAAGTTTTTTGTTTGCTTTGAAGAATGAGAGCGACAGAAGCGATTTTGTTTTAAGAGCAATCAAAATCTGACAGAACACAAGCTAGGAATGCTCACAGCCTCCTAAGGCAAGGCCATGAACTGTGAGGGTGAGCACCAATGAGGCAAGAGAGATTGTCTTGTCCCGTCTCTTCCTGTTCTTCCTCGCACATCACTGGCCATAGTCTACCTACCGCCTGTCGTTCGTTCTCTGACAAACACCAGAGTGAGGAGAGTCCTAGAAATCAGCCTGAGACAGGCTAAGTCCACGGAGTCTAAGGCAGCACTCTGAATTCACCAAGATCACACCACCTTCCTGAACCAGCCAGAGCAAAGAGCAACTCTCCTCGCTAGACGGGGGAGGTCAACAGGGGAGCAAACAGCAGGTTTAAGGCTTAGGGTGTTTTCCTCCTGCTGTACGAGTTCCTCTGTGTTACCCCTACACATTACATGCTTTAAATGGAGCAAACTATTGCTCAAGCCAGTCAAATTACACAACTACAGGCTAAATTTGGGGGAAAGTTAACAAGCATACCAAAACCCAAGCAAATAGATAAAACACATACTCACTTATAGCTTCGCATGTAAATTTTTCCATCTACAGCTGTGAAATGCAGAACATACTCTAAACCAGCCAGACGAATACTGGTCACACTAGGACCTCTGAAGAAATCTGAAAGAATATTTAGAGAATACACAGCGTTTATCTTGGCTGAAAAACCAAACCAACAGGTGACTGTAACAAATCTGTTCATTTCATAATAGACCCACATCACTGCTGGGATATAGATATTTTTACTACCTCTAACTAGTCAAAGCTATACACAGGATGGCTCTAGAAAAGCTGAAACTGTATGTTTAATGAGAATCTCATTAAATAGCTGCTAGTAAAAACTTCAGCCCTGCCAAAAGACAGGAAAGAAACTTAACACTGCAGATGTTGGCTCCTGCACTGGTGAAACCAGATGCGTGTAGAAATCCTGACAGGAACACAGTCGATCCCCAGAGATAACCTAGGAGCAATATACACACTATCTAAAAATAAGTCCACGGAGAAGAGCAAATACACTTTCAAAGTAGTAACTTAGCTTAATTAAGCTAACTGTGATAACTGCATTATCCTTCCTTCTGAACAATCAACTCTAAAGACAGAAAAATTAAATGTATTTTGTGGTTAAGCCAGTTCCTGCCCAGCTAAAGACAGATCAATACAGAGAAGCCATTAGTTCAGGTATCTGTTTCAAGACATCATTCAAAACAGTGCTACATAAAATTCTTTATCGGAGCCAGATTTGGAAGAATACAAAGAAGGAGCAAACCCAGAATGAAACAAATCAAAACTGTATCTTGTGTACTCTTACTGACTCGGGGAAGAAGTTTAGATAATGCCATTTCTTTCACACATCCCCCACAACAAAGTACTTTTGTCCTTTAGGTAAAGCAGCGTTCATCACTACAATGAACGTTTTCTCTATTTAATAAGCAACACCTATCTATAAAAATAAGGCACTTGAAATACTCGCTTAGTTTGCAAATAGAACACCAAAATACACGTGAAATACAAAATGAACTCTCTCTAGAGAGAGTCTTGTATCAGGCTACGAAAAAAGTACTGTGCCATCAGAGAGCGTGCAATACGCACAGCAATTTGTCCAACATATGCAGAGGGTGGAGAAAGAATGTGACCTTCACTGAGGGAACAAGGTGTGCTAATAAAAATTACAGGGCATGCTGAAACCCAGAGAACTGCTAACAGATGCAAAACACATCAGTCTTTTCCGTTCTGTCCCCTTTTCAGATCCCTCAGCTAGTTGTCTCTTTTCCTCCACTACCTTTTTTAAGACTATCAGCACTGGAGTGACATCCAAAACAAAGACTTTCTGGCAGATATCAGCTGGAGTCTAGCCAGGGAATTTCCTTGGTCGATTAAATTCTTGCCTCCTCTTGTGGGCTGAGCTTGTAGTTAAGAGGAAAAGTTGCAAATAAAATATTTTGTTCACTTCAGGCATGTATTTTCCTTTCAACTAGTTCTCTGTGGGTACACAGGCTTACAGGTACAGGGGCTTTATTGGCGACACCTCCCTTTCATACTTCCCTACGGCATCACACATCTTTTTACCCACAGGATGATCTCTTCCAACAAATGCAGGTGGTCAGCAATTCCTGTTTCCTGGCAATGCTGAACATCTGCAGAAACCTTACACTTCAGTATACCCAGAGAGTTGAAGTTTTTTTTTAATGTACTCTTAATTTACAACTCTTGCTTTGGTTGGACTAGACACTTGTTTTCTCCTGTCTTTCCATTCCTGGTTCTTTTGCCTCCTTGTCCTCAACATGTTTCCAGGACTTTTAATTTACTTTTTTTCTGCAGAAAGCGTCACAGGACCCTTCCACTTCCAGACTAAATTCCTAAATTACTTTTGAACATGAGACTGTACACTTATTTTTATATCAATTTGTATCCAAAAGCTGGTAATGCCAGCCTAACTAAGCCTATGGTTAGCATTAGTGAAGTTCAAACTTTATCCCTGACATTTCCCAGCCATCCCCTTTCTTGGACAGAAGGAACCCACAAATCTGAGAGACACAAAAAAAGTCTGCGTGAGGAAGGCTGTATGAAGAACAAGCTGGTGGTCAGTCTGCAACTGTAAAGGTCTCCTGGAAACCAACATTTTGGGAAGTGTATAAGCAAGTTTTGTAATGCTCAGCCATTTTGGGGATGAAATGGGTGCACAATAATAGAACTAGCCAGCAGGCAGTGTTGTAAGAGATGAAACATTTTATAAACACAACCATAAAAAGTTATTAGAATTTTATGAACTGCATTCCAAGGACTTGCACCATAAATGAATTCCTCCACTACCGCATCCGTAGGCAACAAAAATCAAAAAAGAAAGAAAGAGATGTCTTCATCTTCCAGGTCTCTAAAGAAAAATGCAGCTGCCATTTAATTCTCCTAAATCACTTCTTCCACTTCACAATTTAAATAGACTATAGGGTTTGCTTACCATGAATAAAGTCCCTTGCCTGCAATTTTACAAAGAAACTGCCGTGAGATTATATTCCAAGCATGCACAAACCATTTTGATACCACAAAAGCTGCTGAAAGCTTGGTTGTTCACAGCATCACGTTGCTTTGGCAACAAGAAGCTGTTAGCTATCTAATATTCCCTCTGGGGTCCCAACAATACTGCTACAGTTACAAAATATTTGCTGTTGTTGTTAAGAAGACACTTTTCAATCTTTCTTAGTACTAGAGTGGCAGCTTGAAGGCACTACCTTTTGCAGGAACAGAAAGAATTCAGTTCTTCCATATCAGTTAAGGGCAGTTTTGAAGCAGCTCAGACTATTACCCAAACAATTTTACCTGGTTAGTGATACCTTCCAGCCTTTACGCTCCTTAACCTTTTCCTTTGTCTGTTGTTTTGCATCTAGGTATTGCACAGAAGCCAGCGGAACATTAAGACCTGGAGTATGTTCAAGAAGAAGGGCTGGATGTCTATTTGAGTAAATTGCCAAGGAGGAGGACAGGTGAATATTGAAAGAAATGGGACTGGAAATGTTCAGTTGTTTGGTAACTATCTAACAATGCACGTTTTCCATTTAAGGTACCAATCTGTTTGATCACGGGTTGCACGAGCACATCTGGATGCCAATCAGCAACGCTGTGCAGATGCCTGAACAAGATACAGTTCAGAAAATACCACACCTGCTTCCTGCAGCATAAATACTCGTTTGGAGTGACAAAACCATGCAGCATTAAAATTCTCTTGTCTTTGCATTCAATAATTACCCACCTTCAAAGGTTTATAAGCACAAGTTACAAGCCCTTCATCTATCCCCAAGAACCAATCAGCTGTATTGAGAGAATGCCAATTTTCACCTCTCTTTTCAGTCTCATTCCAGATGAAACATCTTGATTTAAGGAATTAGAATACTACTGGGGGAAAAAATAAAATAAATCTTCTTTTAAGGTCTGTTTCTAAAGAGCGACCACTTATCTGTTTGCCTTAGGAAAAGGAAAAAAGAGCCCAACCAATATTTATTTTATATGAAAGGGACATCTTGCAGAGCTGTAAGATTATGAATTGTTACAACTCAGAAATGGAACTCAAAGAACAAGAGTGTTCCTATTGGGCCAGTTTCAGTATTTTACCAGAGCTAAAAAAAAAAAAAAAAAAAAAAGAAAGAAAGAAAAAAAGGAAATCTATTTTGAGAAAACCTATTAAAAAGAAAAACCACACCACCCTACTTACTAGATCTAGTTCTACCCAAGCAAGCCTCATTTTTCAAAAGGTCCAAGAGATTCAGTACTATGCCTTATGTCCCAAAAAGCTACCTTAAAAAAAAAGTATAGTAGTTTTTTAGTTCCCCAGGAAAAACAAACAAACAAACAACCTCAGCACAATGTCCTTTATCTTACAAAGTCTCCAATTTTGAGAGTAAAAAACTTTATGCCAGTTTGCTTACTAAGCTCCAAGCCTGCCTTAAAGTTAGGACACAGCTGCTATCTACAGCTGGTGTGTTACGTTCTTTCCAAGTACTCTACCCAAAGGCACTTTTGTTAGAATTGGTCAAATTTCCTACAGAAAATGCTTTCATTATAAAAACAAAAGCTCAATTATACTCATTTGACTTTTATGTAAGTAAAAATATCCCACTTTCTGTATTTAATCCACTGATTTCAAATGAGATACTTCAAAAATATTATTTGGTTAGAAAAGTGATGATCCAGTGCAATCACAAGGTAAGGACCTGGCATTTTTCAGAAGAGTTTTCCACCATCATGAATTTTAGTCAACACAGTTTCGACATCAGAGCCTTTTGATTACTTCACTTTAATTTCATGTGACAAGAGACTTACAAGTGTCTATTCTTGGTGGGTTTTGTTTTGTTGTTTTTTTTTTTCCCTCTGCTGAACATAAGCAAACATTTTTTGACAAACCAGCCTTTCCCAGCAGATCATATTACCACAGATTTATGCAATTCTACTGCTCAAATAATCAAAATACTGACCAATAAGAAGGCTCTTCAGTCTTCTGTATTCCTCATTTACATCAAACACATCACCAGCAAATATTAACATCGGTTTTGTTCCTTCAGGACATTTACTGTTCTGCAAAATAATGATTTTAAAACAGAACAACAATGACAAAAAAAGAGTCACACTGTATAAGGGAAAATATTTTTGACTTAAGTAGCTGGCTATTCAACACAAAGACAAATTGTTGCGACCTGTGATTGATATGAACAGAACAGACACTTCTGAACTTCTGTCACTGAACGACACTGGATGTGTGTGGAAGAACTTTGCTTTCAAAAGGGTGAACTGTATTATTCTTTGTGCTGGATTGAAATTGAGATGCTTTGAAATGTGTGAGGTAACACCTTCTGGTAAACACGAGTCAATCTGGCTGTAGTAGAAACACAGTAGTAGAAACAAACTACTAATAAGAAAATTAAAATTAGAGGCAAATAAGTCCACTTTACTTCTGAGACTGCAGAGTACTAATGAAAAAGGTGAAAAGAATACTTTGGTCAATCACCTCATTTCATTTCTGGCAAACAAACACATTTACTTATCTCTGACTTCCCTGCTATAAAGTGTTATTAAGATATAGACTAAAATCTGACTTGAAGGGAATCCTCCCCCTTTATCAACCATAATTTCTTCTCTAGACCATTCTGCTAATTTATACACTCTGAGAAGTGCCATAAAAATTCCCTCCTTTTGCAGTGTATGAACCACTCGATACAAAACTACACACACGTGAAATATGTTTTAGTTTTGCCAAAATAAGCTTAACGTGGCCATAAAAGGTGCTATTTTCTTATTTAAATAATCAAGATATTATCTCCCTCTCTGAATTAAGCATAGTTCCCTGAAAACTGGCAGTTATATGCTACAGAAAGCTAAAGAAATTCCAGAATTATCTTAGTCAGCAGAGTGACCCTCTCTGGTTAGAATTTGAGAAGATGGATTTCAATTTTCAACGCCTACACCAGTTTATTTAGGAACCTACCATCAGCAGAACCACACTAAGGAATTTTGTAACTGTAACTCTTTAATTAAAAAGGGAAGTATTAGGAATAAACCAAGTCTAAAAAAAGAATTTGCAAAGAAAGTCACAAGCTTGCTCAAACAACCAAAATAACAGAAAAAACAGATCATAAAAATAACATTCTGGGGTACACAAATCAGAAATCGTTATATACTTCATGAAACACTTTGTTAAACTGTCCTTACTCCAAAGCACAGAAAAAGACAATGCACAAAAAAAAAAAATCCACCAGTAGATGTCACTGAAATACTGAATTAGCAATTCCTTACCTTGACATCTTTCAGGGATACAAACTTCTCAATGCCTAGTTCAATCATGTCTAGGACATGATAGTCAAACATGCGACCTGAGAAAGGGGGGTGGGGAGGGGAAAAACAAAAAAGGCAGAAATAAAATCAAGCTATTTAAATATCCACTGAAAACTAGACCTTTCATCCCAATGAAAGCCCAAGGGAGACATATTACCTAGCACCAGGTTGTTAGGTCGCTTCTTGTTATGAGAGCCAAACAGAAACAAAGAACAATCTGATTTCTTGGAAAAAAACTCCTACAATTGAGGAAAACAACAAAACAGATGAGTTCCAGTTTGTAGTGTTGAAAGTACTGGTGAAGGTATTCATCACTAGCCCTGAGTTTAGGTGAAGGTATTCATCACTAGCCCTGAGTTTAGCTGAAGGTATTCATCACTGGCCCTGAGTTTAGGAGCTGCTTCTTGAGAAGAGCAACTGGACTCACCAGAAGAGTTTTGAGAAGGTACAGGTCCACATAAACTAAAATTGACATCTGGATTTGAGGTTCAAATAACAATTAATTTCCTTTTTTTATTATTTCTTTTTGCTGTTTCCCATCGCAGTCTTAAAGACCAAGCCAGGCAATTTTTTTTTTTCTTGGCCTTAGATCTGTATCGCCCTTTTTCATAATTCCTCATTACTTGATTTTACATAAGATACCCTCCACCACTCCTCCTTTCCTGAAGAGTAAGTATTTGCAAGGTAGTTGCAGTTGTAAAGCCTCATTTTAATTACTCAGCTAAGCTTTATGCAGCACATCAGCCTTGCCTAACAGCTTCTGAACAACCAGTTAATTCCCTTATCAGCAAGCTTAGGAACATCTGCAAATATCTAATATTCTTGCACTTGGGCACAAGAGTCCTACTACAGAGCAGCTTCATGTCCATTTATTAGTTAATACTACTTGAAGCCAGCGATGACTGTCCTAGAGAAGCTCTTTTCTCCAGGTGGAGCAGAGAGAGGACCTATTATGGTATTACGTCCAGAGCCAACATTAAAGCAATTCTTTCTGAGGATGTTCAATTCCAAAGCCTTTTTATGCACTGCTGCTTCTCAAGGCAGCCCTTCATTCTGAGAATCTACCATAGTTCCTAGATAGACACACACTATTTATCCAGTGCTTCCCAGAAGTACCAGAGCTTCCGTACCTGCACTTCACAATGGGGAAGCAGATAAAAGCTGCTGCATCTTCTCCCACCCCTGCAACAGCAGCAGCTCAGAGAGACCATTGCAGCTCTGCCCCTCTGGGAGGTTGGAGGAGACACCCCCAAGAGCAATCCTAGGCTGGATTAGTTGCACGTGCAATTCACACAGCTTAGCATTGAGCTCTTCCACCAGGTCCCTGAAAAATACTGACTGTAGACAGTTCAACAACAGAGCAGAGGAGACTCCCCTTGAAACACCTGCTCATACAGCTCCGTTAATCACTGCGGGTTGCTATATGTAAATTCTCTAACAGCTCATTTATCTCTTATTTAAAAGATGCAACAAATTCCAATGTGTCCTGCATATACTGCAACATCACATACATTTCAAAATTGCCCTTAAAAAAAAAAAAAAATGCCCATAATTAAGTTAAAAACCAAACAAAACACCTAACTTGATTTAACTTTCCATACCTTTCTAGTCTCTGATTATTTGCTGGCTCTATTCTCAACTACCCAACCCCATCATTCTGTGGTTTCAAGAATTCAAGTTCCCCGAAGGACACCCTTTTAAAATGTCAGAATGACTACTTAGCTGTCATGTTTTCACAGAAACTTTAAACCCATGGTCAGCTGACAATCAGCTAGTTCCTATACAACTGTGAAATCAAGTAATCCAACTACAGGATTGTAAGAGGTCTCCTTTCAGCAAGTAACGTCACAAGTCCTTCCCTGCTGCCTGTGGTTTATTTTCCATTGATGATATTTTAGGGATGGCTGCATCACTGTGCTTCATACCAAGAACAGGACAGAAGCACATGCTACAATGCCTCAGCATCAGTATTAATGCAGATAAAGTAGATTTCTATGTTGGTATATTTATGCTGCAACCAAGATGATTTGTTTTGTTCCTTACACGTTGAAAGTACTTGAACTCAGCTGTCCAACACAGCTTCAGCAGCTCCTCTAGCACACACTATTGCCTGCCTTCACTTGAAAAAAAATCCTTTATGATCACTAAGGATTCTTAGCTCTTTATCCCCTCCTCTCCCTTTTTCTTTACAGGGAATTCCTTAGATATGCTTCTCCTTTATTTTCAGACAGGAAAGTGCATTTGTGCCCAGTGTGTATACATGCTTTTTATTTTCCTTCAGATACAGATCTACTTAATACAATACCCCAGAATTCCCAACTTCCACGTGCACTTTCAGTGAGTTATTTCCACAACTGCCTCACGCATTGGAAAGCTGACCCTTCTTTCCCTATGCAGGTCAGCACTGGCACAGAGCAAACATGACAAAATCAGGATCACTGGGAACCACACCCCTTCTTTTGGGGCAATTCATTTTAGTCTTAAGCAAAGCCACAGCTTTATATCACTATCTCCTTTCTCTCATGTTGTTGAGGGAGCCACGTACACTGCTTTTATGACAGGCATATTTCACCAGATCCAGACAGGAGCTTATCACCAAATGTATTTTCAAACACACACAGCCCTTCAAGCCGCTGAAAAGCCACTTTCACAACTTCTTTGCAGGCCAAACACACACATTTAACTGAAATTGCACATTTTTCTGACAGTTCTTGACTGAATGTTAGAACAGAACTCTCAATAACCATCTCACACTTGCATGTGTTTGCACGTGATACTCTGTTGGGCTTTTCTTCCTCTGTTCAAACACAAGGAAGTGACAGAAAGCTCTGACCCCTCCATTTAACTATTCTAACCTATGAATTTCACCAAATCTGAAAACAAGTTGTTCATAAGGTGTGGCACTTCAGAAGACTAACTTTTAGAAAACCAAAATAAACCACTTGATTCTTCCTTTCATATCATATCAAGCACTGTTACTTGTAACAGTGTTACAGGGTATTATATATAAGGGTATTACAGACCCTTTGCTGGTCAGTTTACAGAAACATGTATTTAATGTAAAGATAAAGTCCTCACAACATGAAAATTCTGTCTTGCAGACAGAGGAAAAATATGCCTACTGATGGCATAAATCATAAACCTTCAACTTCTCCAAACCTCCTATAAACTTTGGTTTTAATCTAGATCCTCAAGGAGCAGCAACAAGTTATCCTCCAGTAAAGTTCTTCGTGACTTTAAGACTGTAAAATGTCACAAGAAAAGACACAGTTCATACTTACCAACGATGTCTGATCCTCAAAAGGCCTTGTAATATTTTTCCTGAGAGGAGGAGGAGGGAAAAAAAAAAAAAAAACAAACACACAACAAGATTTAAACCCCCCCCAAAGACAGGCCCAAATAAGCACTTCTAATTAGTTCTCTGTAACATTAACATTCTGCAGTAACATTAAAACTCCAGCAGTAGAGGTTCAGTTTCAGTTCAAACCATAAGCCATACTGATACTGCCAGGAGTTCCTTTGTGCCCCTGTTGCCACTTTAAGTACATTTCTCCACGTTTCCCATCTCCTGGGGCCTCACTTCCAGACCACCACCAGTGACACTTCATAAACAACTGCCTTTACCTGTTCACCCAACATTAAATTGAGCTGTTCTAGTTAATGTCTCTACACTACATCCATACAAATACTGGGTTCCCATTCTGAGCAAGATGTATCTATCACTAGAATCTGTAACTCAAATTTGTTAAGAACTCGGATGTAAGAACCCCAGCCCAACCACATGACAGAGAACGTCACTCGCCAGCTGTTTGCACAGAGCACTCAAGAAGCCAACTTCAGGTTTGCTGAATTCTGCTGCTTAACACCTGGCACAGAACTGGGCTCAGCACCAGCAATGATCACTGGTAGCTTGTTTCTAGTCTACTGAAATTTATGATGAGTCCCTGTCACCCGCATCTCTTTCCGCTGTCCATGCCCCGCCCCCCCAGTATCTCCATTCATGCTTTGAAAGTACCAAAAGCTCTCTTGCCAGAAAACTCAAAGGTGTCAAAGGGAGACCACTTACTTTTTATACAGTATAGCAAAAGGCTTCTTCACAGCATACTGCAAAAGACAAACACGTTAAACACGTTACTTCTAATACACTGAAGTGCACAGCACTGCTGCTTCTACAACCCTAAAACTTAGGTGATCACATGAAATACTGTGACTGTTCGTGCAAATCAGTCTAAAAGGAGGTGCCTCAAAGGCCTGCTCACAGTAATTCCCTTCAGATTGGTAGCAGTCTTGGTTCCCAGCCAATCATAGAGGGACTTCTTTCTAGAAACTAAGAAATAACAAAATATTTGAGAAGCTGGTGATAACAAAAAGGTGTAATTAAATCTCTCTGCTTCCAGGGGCGTTAGGAAAACCAGAGAGTGAACAACCTGATGAGCAACAACCTGGCGAGCAACAACCTGGCAGAAGATGGCAAGAAAAGGACAAAGCATGTAGAGAAAAGAGCGTAGGAACAGCTGTATATTTCAGAGATGGGATTGGTAAATTTAAGTTCTGGGAGAGGCTGAAAGCTCCATATCTCACACACACAAGCAGTTTTTAGGATTCTGGGATAGGACTCCAGCTGTGTGATCCAGTCCTAATTCTGTACCCAATTACCTTCTTTTCAAATGGACTTGCAACACTTCACCTCATGTACTGAACAACCAGGACAAAAAATAATAATGAAAAGAATAAGCTAAAAACTTTCTGGGAAAGAGGAAAGGGGAAGAAAATAACCTCTCTCAAGTGGTGGGTAACAACACCTTTGGAATGCCAGTCAAGATGAATTTTGGGAAACAGAAAGAGTATGATCTTGCAGCAGGCAACATGCGAGCTGCAAGAAAAAGAGAAATGAAGATACCCTTGGTGTAGCATAAAAGAATGCACAATTAAAGGCTGCCCACGCATGTCCTACAACTTACAATGTCTTTAAGCACTTCAGTCACTGTTAAGTTTGCATTTCCTCCTTTTATGAGCATAGCATTTTTTGTGTTTTCTTTAAGTTTGGGTTCTCTCTTCTCAAGAAACCTTTTTGCTCTTTTAGTTTTAGGCTTTCTGTAACAATAAAGAAGCAGTTAAAAATAATATTAGTAACAGCACCCAGCACTGCAGGTGAAAACAACCAACCAACCAACCAAAGCCCCAACCAACCAAAGCCCCAACCAAAAAAAAAAGCCACACAACAACAACAAAAACCCCAGTAAAACTACAATTGGAACAAGCTGTATTTGAGTAACATGGTTCAAAGTAATCAAATCTGCAGCATTACAATCAATGCCAAAAGCCCAGTCTCAGATTACTGCGTTTTATTACCAGTCCTCTTCCTCTCTGTCTCTGCAAACTAGCAAAGGTGATTTTAAAGTCTTGGGCTTTCCAGTTTTTTGCTACTTTAGAGCTTAAAATATACCAAAATATACTTAAAATATTCCCACTGCCAGGCTGAAAACTTGCCCTCACACCAGCTCTCTCCCTCAATCAGACTCCTGTATGAGATGAAAGCACAGTTCTTCAAAGACCATCAATGGTATCAGAAGGAAAAGCTCAGTATGGCCCGTCCGTTGGCACAGACCAGAGCTCGGCATCAGTCATTTAGGGGACAGACGCCAGCCTTGGCTGAGGCATGGAACTTACACAAACTACTAACTGCGTGGCTTAAGAGCTACATTTCTCCACTAAATGAATGCAAAGGTTTTAGTATCTTCTCTGCGAAGCTTATTTATTAAACAAACCAACCAAAACTCGCACACGGGCTCTTCCAACTATAGACGAAGACACTTCTTTCAAGCTTACACAAACACGTAAATTCAACACCAGTTGGTCCCCGCGGTTCCCTTGGTATCAACCCGCCACCCATACAGAGACAGCAGCGCTGGCTGCTCCTCCTTCCCGCACGTTTGCCACAGACCTTTTCTCTCCGCTGGCGTCCCGGCTTGCGACCCCCTACAGCCGGGCGCCGCCCAGGCCCCACAGCCGCCTCTGCTTGCCCGCAAGGCCCGCTCACGCTTCTCAAGAGCTCAGGGAAGCCGCGCAGCACGCCCCACTCGCTGCCGGTCCCGCCCCGGGATCAGAGCCCCCACACACACACCAGGAGGGGACGACCGGACCGGACCCCTCTTACCCCCACACCCCCCGCCACACTTACACCACCCGGTCCAGCGCGTCCATCGCTGCCGAGTCGCCTCACGCGCCGCACAATACCATCCTCTACGTCACATCCGCCGTGGGGAGGGAGAAGCCAAAGGCGGGCACCAGAAAGCGACTGGGTTCGGGCAGTCAGCGCGCGCGCAGCCCTCCCTTCCGCCTCCCGTGAGGACATTGAATTCCCTTTCCCGCCGGCATCGGCCGCACCTCCGGCGCTTTAAGTCGTTCTCCCCGTTGAGGAACGTGCTCCAGCGCCGCTCGTATTCGCGTTACGCGCTGCCCTACCGCGCTGAGGCGACTCGGACGTGAGGGAGGGTGAGGTGACGCGGCCGCTGATCGACACCTTCCTGACCCTCTCGCTTCCCCCAGCCCCTCGGCCCTGGGAACAGCACTGGAGAGGTCCAGCTACAGCAGGGGCTCCCAGCACATGCTTTCCGGGAGGAAGGGTGGGTAAAGAGTGAGCAGGGTTGCAAAAATCGGGGTTAATAATGATAGAAACAAGTTATTATGGAGGCAGGAGTAGCTTGTGATATATACAAAATGTAAAAAAAGCAAAACAAAACACAAAACTGATTCCCTGCTGCCAGAGGCCAGAAACCAATACTGCCAGAACAGTACAATAGATAGTAGGGTATTTAGATAATATAGTCTTAATAGATAGCATAACAATAGATAGTATAATATATAGATCATAAAAAATAGATAAGGTTACACTTAGATTGCTACCTTGCCACCTGCGGCCGGCCCAGCCTCTCACCAGGGTCTGCCTTCCGCTGCCAGTGTGCGCAGCCTGGCATCGCAAACGCTCCCCGCTGCAGACAAGAGAGAGCATTGCACTAGTTCTTAGTGTTCCCAAGTTGTTGTTCCAGTTGTAATTGTCTTCTGTCTGTCAGCGCCATATAAATCAAGTTTAACCAGCGCTTTTAAACTTCCACGACTGCAGTTAAATCCAGAGGGAAAGGTGAGCGGTCTCCCTGAAATGCAGACACTACCAACATGTGAAAGATCCACGCTCAGGCTGGAGGTCTGCAGAACTTGTTCCCTCTTCTGCAGTGTTGCCAGTGGTATCCTGGGGTAAGTTAAAAAGAGTGTGACCAGGGGGGTTTTTCCTCCCTTTCTGTTCTGCTGTAGAGAGGCCACATCGTGAGTCTTGTGTCCAGTTCTGGACCCCCCAGTTCAGGAGAGACAGGGAACTACTGGAGAGAATCCAACGGAGGGCTACAAATATGACGAGTACCAGAGCACCTCTCTTATGAGGAAAAGTCGGGGCTTCTTAGTCTGGAGAAGACTGAGAGGATCTTATCAATACTTAAAAATAACTCAAGGATGGGGCCAGATCCTTTTCATTGGTGTCCAGTGAGAGGACAAGAGGCAATGGGCAAGGTAGAACACGGGATGTTCAGCCCAAACATGAGGAGAAACTTCCTTCCTGTGAGGGGGATGGAGCACTGGAACAGGCTGCTCAGAGAGGCTGTGGAGTTTTCTTCTTCAGAGATAAAAACCTGCTTGGCTGCCATCCTGGGCAACCTGCTGTAGGTGATCCTGCTTTAGCAGGATGGCTGGATGAGGTGATCTCCAGAGGTCCCTTCCAAGCCCCACCATTCTGTAATTCTGTATGTGATTCCTCCTCATCTTCCTCTCCCTGCCTCCCCTTCCCCCATGATTCAAGTTGCTTCTACAGAAGCACAGAATGTCTTTGGTTAGAAGAGACCTTCAAGATCATCCAAGTCCAACCTTCCACCCAGCACTGCAAGCTCACCACTAAACCATGTCCCTGAGC
>JANIJG010009720.1:17917-28936 GCA_024611175.1 Megaceryle torquata | reverse complement strand
CTGAGGGAGCTGGCTGATGTTGCTCTACCACTCTCCATCATTTTTGAAAGATCATGGAGAACAGGAGAGGTGCCTGATGACTGGAAGAAAGTCAGTGTCACTCCAGCCTTCAAAAAGGGCAAGAGGGAAGACCCAGGCAACTACAGACTGGTAATCCTCACCTCCATCCCTGGAAAGGTGATAGAGCAGATCATTCTGGAGGCCACTTCCAAGCATGTGGAAGAAAAGAAGGTTATCGGGAGTAGTCAACATGGATTTACCAAAGGGAAATTCTGCTTGACTGATCTGATATCCTTCTGTGAAGCCATGACCAAATGGGTAGATGAAGGAAGAGCAGTGGATGCCATAAACCTTGACCTCAGTAAGGCTTTTGATACTGTCTCCCATAACATCCTTGTAGGAAAACTCAAGAAATGTGGCATAGACAATTGGTCTGTGAAGTGGACTGAAAACTGGCTCAACAACAGAGTTCAGAGGGTTCTGATCAGTGGCACAGAGTCAAGTTGGAGGCCTGTGGCTAGTGGTGTTCCCCAGGGATCAGTACTGGGTCCGATTTTGTTCAATATCCGAATCAAAGACCTGGATGAAGGGATGGAGTGTACCCTCAGCAAGTTTGCTGATGATACGAAACTGGGAGGGGAGGCTGACTTGCCAGAAGGCTGTGCTGCCATCCAGTGAGATCTGGACAGGCTGGAGAGCTGGGAGAAGGTGAACCTCATGAGGTTCAATAAGGACAAGTGTGGAGTCCTGCATCTGGGGAGGAATAACACCAGGCACCAGTACAGGTTAGAGGTCACCCTGCTGGAAAGCAGCACATGGAGAAAGACCTTGGAGACCTAGTGGACAGCAAGTTATCCATGGGACAGCAATGTGGCCTTGCAGCCAGAAAGGCCAGTGGCATCCTGGGGGGCATTAAGAAAACTGTGTACAGCAGGTGAAGGGAGGTTCTCCTCCCCCTCTACTCTGCCCTAGTTAGACCACAGCTGGAATACAGTGTCCAGTTTTGGGCTTCCCAATTTAAGAGAGACAGGAATCTACTGGAAAGAGTTCAATGGACAGCTACAAGGATCATGCCCAGCAGTAGGACAAGGAACAGTGGGCATAAACTTGAGCATACAAGGCTCCACCTCAGCATGAGGAGGAACTTCTTTACTGTGAGGGTGAGGCTGCCCAGAATGGTTGTGGAGTCTCCTTCTCTAGAGACTCAAAACCCTTCTGGATACATTCCGGTGTGACATGCCCTAGGTGATCCTGCTTTGGCAGGGGGATTGAACTTGATGGTCTCTAGAGATGCCTTCCAATCTCTACCATCCTCTGATTCTATGAATGGTATAGGTCCTACTACTACTTTTTTTTTTTTTCCCATTTCCCATTTTTTTAATGCATGCAGGAGCTTTCATATTTCAAGAGAATTTGTCTTCCTTCAGAGTTTTTGGTGAGCAAATAGCAGATCTCTCTTGGAGGCCGTATCAGGTGGATTTCCCTTGTCCACGTAAAAGTTGTTGAGTGCTGTTTCTGAAGCATTAGTAAGTGTGGTAGTGATTGTCTTTGCTACAGTGTCCATTAATTGCCTGTACAGATGCCAATTTTGCAGTCAGTAGTTACCAGATTTCTCAGGAACCCCTTTAACAAACGTAGGTATGGTACTGGCCATCTTTTTGCCCCTATGGTGCAAAGGCAGTTTTAAGCAACAGGTAACTCCCTAGGGGTTAGCTGGCTTTTATTTTGCATTTCTGTGGTTGCTACCTAATCCGAGTGGTTTGTTATTGTTCACTTGTATTTGTTGAATCATTTACTGGTATTTTGATTTGAGACAGACCTGATGCACTGTCTGTAAGGAGAAATTCTGTCACTGGACGTGTGCGAGTTCATTTACAATAAATGTGGATACAAAAAATTACGTTGTTTTTCTTCTCTGTCTTTATCTTTGTGTGCATCTTGCAAGACTGGAACATCTGTTACCCTTAGTGAGTGTCTCACAGGCTACCTACTCCTAATTCCTCTAAAATAAGCTTTTGTTAGTTTTCAGATTTATGCTATTTCCAGTTCTTCTTTGCCTTTTTTAGCTTGACTTTTTGAACTTTTGTATCTAACCTGTCATCCTGAAGGATGCTGTCATCCTGAAGGATGTTGTCCTGCTCTTACTAATGTCTTTATGGCTGCTGTTTATGTTTAGTCAGTCTGGATTCTGTTTGGACTTTCTGAAGTTCTTAGTAAATACTGTGCATATGCTCTGAGCCTCTGGGATAGCAGATTTACACAAGATGTCATGTTACTTTCAAGGATCTTTATACTTTTAAAAAGCATCATAATTACGTATAAATCACCTTCCTTTGAAATGAAATACACCACCAATTGACTTCTTGCTTGCTTGCTTTCACATGTGTTGGATCTTGGCACATTACGATTGCTGTTCTAGAGCTCTTCAACAGTAACATTCTTGAGCACTGACCAGAACTGCTTCCCGGCTGGCTGGCATATTCCATTCCCAGTCCCGGCTTCAACTCTCATAGGAATTAAGCAATTTTTTATGTGGGTTTTGAGCAACTTTCTGTAACTTCACCTTGTCATTATGCAAGCCACCCCCCCTTCACACTTAGAGGCTTGGGCTTGGGTTTTTGTAATTAGTTTACATGTTAAATTTGGGGTGAGCGTAAAGGCGTGGTGAGTTTACCCTTCTGTAGCACTCGCTACAAATAAGCTGCATCTGAGGGAGCACTTCCTCCCTTGATAGTTATCTAAGAAGCTTAAAAGTGTATCTTTTAAAAATAGTAGCACTGCCAAACTTATTTTAGAAGCTGTGTTCTGGCAGTGAGTTTTTCTGCTGACATTATCTCTGGAGTTGAGGCTCGCTGCCTGTAATTTCTAAAGTATTTATGCTTTTAAAAATGCTTTATTTTCTCTCTGAAAAATGTATCTTGATACCTGGATTGAGGGTGGTTTATTTTTTTTTTTCCCCTGATGCATAAATTGCACCTTCCATAACAGTTTTCCGTGGTCATTGAGCAGAACCCTCAATAGCTGTATCTTTGGTAGTCTTTCAGGTACACATGGAAAATATAGCTGAAAGGAATGCATATTTTGTTAGAGTGAAATATGACATATTTCTGACACACAGACAGCAACAATGGTGGTTTTGAAGCCATAATTATGGATAATGTTTTAATATTAAACAACGAATTACTAAGGATTTAGTGCAAGTCCTTTATTGATTTTCAAGCTATTCCATGACTGAGAGAAGTGAAAAATTTCTGTAAGCTGCAAAACAGTTGCAGGGAAAAAGCTTTTACTTTCTGTATTTATGATGTATAAATACTGCCTTCACTTAAAAGATTCTATTTTCCTTCCTACTTACAGCTTCTTTAGAAAATGAAGGTTGTGCTCCTTCTCCAGTTTTACCTAGGAAAAATTCACAGGCACACGTTGTAGGCAGAGCCAGCTCAGGGCAGAGAACCGTGTACCTATTTCTGCTGTTTTGTGATCCTTCAGAGAAGTGAAATGAATTCCCTTGGCAAACTCAACGTGAAAAGGAGGGCTTTTTTTCATATTTATTATGACACATGGCATATTGAGCAAGCACCAGGTGTGTGTCCACGTCCATGAGACTGTGAACAGGAATAACTTTTCATAACTAATTTGTTTCCATTAAACGCTGTAGAGTGTAAGGGAAGAAGAAAACCAAAGTACTGTTGAAACCAACCAGTATTCTTCAAAAAAATATCACCCTAGGGAAATACTGGAGATCCCACCAGTATGTGTCTGTCGGAGGCCAGCTTGCAGTGGTTTATATGAACAGTCTCTCTATATGTGTGCTTGTGATCCCTGGAGAGGGGGAAAGAAAAGGGAGAAGAAATTTGGGAAAGCAAAAGGGGAAGAAATAAAAACAGCAAGATAAAAGCTATTGTCCTCTAGAAATGGTGAAGTTTGGCTTAAATCCTAAGACCTTGAAGTGCCTTTGTGTGTGATCATCATACACGACTGAATTGCTGCTGACTGCTTTGGCCCCTCATAAAATTAATGCTTAGATAAAATTAGAAGCTGGCAGTGTTTTTCAGGCTGTGCCACTAAAAATACATTGCACTGATCCTCTCTCTGCACTTTGGCATGCATGGGAGCAGAAAGAGTGGGAAGCTATTGAAACTAAGGCATAACGTGTTTTGAAGTTGGACTTCTTCCGTAGGGCAGCTCTTAAGGGGGCCTGGAAACAAAAGGGATTTGCAATAGGAGTTTGGTGTGACTCAGTGTATAAGAGCAGCTCCACAGACATTATTTGTCCTTGAGAAATGGAAATCCTATCTTCATCAGTTATTTGAGAAATTTGCTGACTTTTGTCTGGTATTTTAATCTTCTTAATGCTGTGGTAAATGCAGAAAGTTCCAACCAACCTCTGTGCTCATAAAGACACAGAGCTAATTTGCAGGCATTCTCAGCTCTGCTCAATTTTGTGATGAAAGGGACAAGACATAAAAAATGGTTTATTAATTGAATCATAATCTTCTGTTGCTTTACCTGGCATGCATTTTGTCCAGTACAACATCATAGCTCCTCTGAAGGCTCAAAAATTGAAACTGCCAGCAAGAAGGATGCCTTTGATGTCATTCCCCTAGAAGTCATTGCTTGCTGTGTTTGAAGGGAAGAGAGCAACGGTGCATGCGATTTAATCGAAACCTTACAGAGTGACATCTAGGACCTGGATCATGACTAGATGACCAATGCAGAAACAGCTGTTCCCCCTCCCACCACTTGTGCCCAATGCTGTTTGTTACTGACCCTCTGCCAGTCTGACACTTCCCTACAATAGCACAGAATGATTTGTCTGGGCTCTTTTCTTCTGATTTGGTGCAAGGCACCAAAAAATGGTTCAAATGCTTTTTGTGGTGCTTGACCTGCTGCTTTAGCAGCCAAGGCTCATTTGCATGTGTTCTGCTTGAGGGTGCTAACAAGCAGCTGGTGAGGGAAAGTATGAGGGTACAGAAGTTCTGTTAATAGTTGTCTGAACACAGTCCATGGATCGATCATTTAATTGGTAGGCAAAACACATCTGGATCCATCAGTAGTAGTGGAAGATGCTTTTACATTCTGTTTCTCAATTGCCACCCTGTTACCATGTTGCTCTGTTGAAAGAGGACTTGTGCGGGTACATTAATTGAGTTTTAAGCAAAATTAGCCAACTTGCACTAGTTGCCATACTTTCAACAGCAGTTGGACTGATATTATGCCTTGCATAGTGAGGACAATTAAGAGTTATTTCCTGGATAGGCTGAATTTAGAACAGGCTTAAGAGTTGGTGCAGGTCAGTGCAGGTGCAAGTGTACACTGGTGATGCACACTAATGCAACTCTCTTCATGCTATTCTGCTTTTGTTTGTAGTACTTTATAATAATTGAAACACATTCTTGATAAACAGAAACCTAGGAAGTCTGAGCTTAAACTGAGTGCCCATACGTTATTTTGTTCCCATATATTCTTCTGTTGTGGGGAACAAAATCAGTAAGTACTAAACTAAAATGGTAAGTACCACTTGATAAGTAATAAGCTAATGGAATTTGGTTTAAGTACTAGGTTTATTTGCTTTAAAATAGGGGTTTTAGTTGGAGTGATAAGAAGACAAAGGTAGGAAATATTTGTTCAAGCTTACTGTTATTTTTTCTAACTATTTGATATGCTATAAAATACCTCAAAAATAGCTGTTGACTGAATTATTTAAGATCAGTTAATTAAACTAACATTTTAAGTACATGTTATTTATGTAGCTCTGATTCCTGGATCTTTTCTGTTCTCCCTGCTTTGCTTTAAGTCTTAATTTTATCTTTTTCTTTCCTACAGGAGAATATAGCATATACCTCTGCATCATTTTCAGTTCCTTTCTCTTTTCACCTCCTATCTCTTTCCTTTTCTCCCCACTCCTCTTCACCTCCATCTTCACCACCTCTGCATCTTCTGTTTCTCCTTTCTTCTGCCACTTCTTGATTCTGTCTGTGTACTGAACTTCTTTCAAATTCATCTTACCAATGTGTCTCTCTGCCTCACATGACTGTCACTCACCCACTCAAAACAGAGCATCTGTGCACAGTCTTGGAAACATTCAGGTACTTAAAACCTAGATAGCTACTGTACTAGCATGAATATTAGACAGGAGAAAAAAATATCCATGAAGCATATAATAGAATAGCCCCTGGTCTGGCTTTGCAACCTATATTGTATCAGCTCTGCACACTCCCTGACAGTACTCTGCTTGCTTGCCAAACCTCTCAAACTGTTCAAGCATTATATATGAAGTTCCTTGTTACCTGGGACCTGGTCTAGTCCTGCTGCCTGTGCCAGACAGCCTGCCTGACAACTGCCTGGCCTGCTGCAGGTGCTCCAGCTACCTTTGGCCACCAGACACCATCTCTGGGGCTTTGAAAGGGGAAAGAGCCTTTGAAAACAAAGATTAGCTGTCTTTTCGAAGGAGTTCCTGTAAAAATTAAGAGATTGAGGAGTTTGAGGATTGTGCCACTCCTCAAAAACAAGTTTCTGATTCAGACTTTCCCTTTTTTCAGTTTTATTTAGTTAGGTCATAAAGGATTTCTGACGCAATCTTTCTGAACTGATTTTTTTTTCCACTTAAATCACCTTACAGATTTTGTATCTGCAAAAACAATGCCTTTGATGCAGCGTGTAAGCTGGTTTTTATGTCAGTCATATTTTTCCATGGAAGACATAAAAGCCTAAATTACTTTGTGTCATTCAGCTGATTGCATAAGGCTTCTATTCCAAATTCATGGATGGATGGATCCTTTCACTTGAATCAATTATGTAATTGCAAAAGTTAATTTCATTCAGAATTAAAAGGTAATGAATGGCTAGAAGTTTCTGCCTATAAAATACATGATTATTATTTAGAATAGAAAATGTTAACAGATTATACATATATATTATGTTTAAAAATTAAATGTTACTTCAATTAAAATGTAGAAGCTTACATTTTGCAAAATTATCTGATGCCATAGCAACAAATTACAATTACAAATGGCTTTGGGGCGTTGCCCACATTCCTCCTTCTTCACCACAGCCTATCCATGAAGCAAGAGATGAATTCTGACCTCTGTTTTCTAACTTACCTTGAAAGAAACATAACCCCTTGCAAAGTAAAAAACTCTAGTTCTAGATCACTTAAAAGAAAACCAAAAGTAAATCCATGTAGTGGACACGCTACTTGGATTTACGCTGTTATTAGAAGCTTAGTTTTGGCTCATACTGTATTTCAGATCAGACTGACGAGACATGGGAGTACATTTATGGGTTATATTTTAATTTGTAGTGATTTGCTGTATTATATTTTTTTAGATTCAAGTATAGATTGATGTAGTTGGTGAGTTTTTAACAGTTTAAAAGAAAACAGCCAATAACACTAAACGTAATAAGCCAAATACAGCTGTCCAAACAAATATTCAGATTATGAATGCATTTAGCTGGAGAAACCACTATGTACTTGTCATGGTTTAGGGTCAGGGCAGTCCCTTAGACCTATAACAAATGCTCTCTGTTCACCCCTCCCTCCCCAAAGGGGAGGAGAAAGAGAATAAGGGAGAGAGACTCAGCCATTAGACAAGGAAACCAGAACAGCTTGAATGAAAAGAATAATCATAAAAATAGAATATTTACAAATATATACAGAACCAGTATGGAACCCAACCCCCTGCTGGTAATCCCATCACTGTCACCACTGGTGCTGTGGGGCAGGCATCAGGGCAGTCCCAGCCTGCGCCCTGCAGCAGACGGGAGCTGTGTTCAGGAGCTGGATTCTGGTGCTGGATTCGGGAGCACACCGATTGGGATCGAAGGCAGAATGGACAGAGTTCTTCTCAGATGCTCTGAGGAAGAAACCGAAAGAGGACCCGAGCCAAGACAAGCAAAGCTGTCCAAGAGGGGAGAAGAGCCCAGAAGCCCCCAGAGAGTGGCTGTAGACCCTCCAGACCCCTCTGCTTTATGCCCAATCTGACGTCTATGGGCTGGAATCCCTCGCTGGTCAGTGTGGGGTCACCTGCCCTGTCCCCTCCTCCCTGCAGGTGCCGCCTTTCACTTCCTCCACCCCCCAGTGTGGTACAAGATCCAGCAGTGGCCTTGGTCTGCACCCCAACCCTTGGCAGTATTTTATTTATTTATTTATTGTCAGTACTTTATTTCCCTCTTGGGATCATAGAATGATAGAATGGTGGGGGTTGGAAGGGACCTCTGGAGATCATCAAGTCCAACCCCCCTGCCAGAGCAGGATCACCCAGGGCAGGCCACACAGGAACAGAGCCAGGCAGATTTTGAAAGCCTCTAGACAAGGAGACTCCAGAACCTCTTTTGGGCAGCCTGTTCCAGGGCTCTGTCACCCTCACAGTAAAGAAGATTTTCCCCCTGTTGAGGTGGAACTTTGTGTTCTAGTTTGTAACTGTTGCCCCTCATCCTATCACTGGGCACCACTGAAAAGAGCCTGGCCTCTTCTACTTGAAACTCATCTTTCAGATATTTGTAAACATTCATAAGATCCCCTCTCAGTCTTTTCTTCTCCAAACTAAACAGCCCCAGGTCTCTCAGCCTGTCCTCATAAGAGAGATCTTCCAGTCCCTTCATCATCTTTGTAGCTCTCTGCTGGACTCTCTCAGTATTTCCCTGTCCTTCTTTAACTGGGGACCCCAGAACTGGACACAATACTCCAGGGGAGGTCTCACCAGTGCAGAGTAGAGGGGGAGGAGAACCTCCTTAATGTGCTGGACACGCTCTTCTTTATTCACCCCTGGATACCATTTGCCTTCCTAGCCACGAGGACACATTGCTGTCCCATGCATAATTTACTGTCCACCAGCACTCCAAGGTCCTTCTCCATGGAGCTGCTTTTGAGCAGGTCAGCCCCTAACCTGTACTGGTGCCTGGTTTTGTTCTTTATCTTGAGACATAAGTCTAGGACACACATTTTTTATTTTAATTTGTAGCTAACTGTTGCTTTATTTGCCTGGTGTTGAGATGATGATTTTTAATTTCTTAATGTGCTTGTAGTCTTATGTATCACGCTGCCTTTTAGGGTAATTGTGATGCTATAGCATCAGAGAATCAGCTACACAACAAAACTGTAGTAGTACAAATTCTCTTGTACCTTGTCTGCACTGACTCAACCAATGGAAATCTGTGTTCTTGCCTGTTTATGATAGGTCTTTGGAGTTATTGTGGCATTTTTGAATTAGGGGGTTTATTGTTTCTGCTAACTCTGATGTTGCTGCATGTTGTGTCTGCTGACCGTGGTCTTGTTGGGAGGCTTCTCCTCTAACTCGCAAAGAATGTGCCAAATCTAAGTTCTTTCTAAAAGTATAAGAACAAAAAGCATTTAACTGCTTAATTTAAGTACAAGACTACTGGAAGGATAAAATGTGAAATGTGTTGTGTATGTGCTAACTTAAAGAATAATGAGAGTCTTAATCAATAGAAATCTAACTTTAAACACTTGTGCTATGCTGTAGTCTTATAATTTCCAGGACTATTTGCTGAATTCTTCACATACTTTTCCTCTAATCTGGCTGTAATTACCTTGTGCTATAATTAGATTAATATTTTTTCATTTATTGCAGCTACCCAGTAGAGGAAAAATTTGAACTTCTGCCTTTATATTTCTCTGATATGAATGACTGCAGAATTCTGTACTTTCATTAAAGCTGCCTCAACTTAGGTGAAGATCAATCAGTTTAATGATGCATGGATGGAAACTTTCATTCTCTTTATAAGTTTCTCTAGTGCTTAACTTTTTTATTATTTTTCCCCCCTTTTTTTCTTCTTAGATGATGAGCACCAATGGAAGGGGCCCTTCTACTTCATCCAAGGAGCAGATCCTCAGTTTGGACTGATGAAATCTTGGGCAGTTGGAGACACTAAAAATGGAGATGATGAATGGGGAGAAGAAATCAAATTAGCAGAGCAAGCAGTGCAGGCTATTAACAAACTAAACCCTAAACCCAAGTTCTTTGTGTTGTGTGGAGACCTTATCCATGGAATGCCAGGTAATTAAAAGTGTAGAATGGGGATCATAACTTGATTTTCTTTATGTTTCAGATTGGCAACAATGCTGGTTTATTTTCCTTAACTTCACAATGCTCATTCATAAGATGTGGTATGCTGCTGTTATGGTGTTTTGGGAAAAAAAAATGTGTTCTGTAGATGATTCTTAAGACATTATTGTGCTTTCTTCATCTGACTTCCTGCATCAGTCATTTTATGGGTATACTTTTGTTAGTGGCTTTCTTTTCACTGGTCCTGAGGAATTTTCTTTGAAATAAAAGTAGTAAGAATGCACATAAGAATTCTTTCTTCTAAAGAACTTTGAGAAGACAGATAGAGACTCTAGACATTGGGGAGAAACAATGCCAAGAAGAGAACAAAAAATAGATAGAGCTTTTTGAGTACCTAAGGTGGGTGAAGCTCTGTCAGAATTCTCTGCTTTTCTAATGCTTATTAAATTCAACTGGTTCAATATCTAAATTCTTAAGATGCTAAAATTCAGGAAATTCAGTTTTTAGCATTCTGCCCTGTCATGGTAGGACTCTCAGATCAGTGTGGTTCTGTGTGCAGTCAGAGGAAGAACAACAGGCCATCTAGAAAGGTGAGTTACAAAGTTTAGCAGTTACAACTTTAGAAGAGACTGGTAATATTTTCTATTTTAAGAAGATAAATACTCCTCTTGAAGGTAAAGGAAAAAGTGGTATTAGTAATTGACGAGCAGTCTGAAAAGCAGATGTAAGTACAATGTCTTAACTTTTCTTAGTCTTCTCAAGTAGCAGAGCTGTAGAGAACCGTAGCTATGTAGCTGACAGCACAACAATCCACTAAATTAGCTTGCAAAGCATTATGGTTGGAAAGAAGCTCTAGGATCATCATGTCCAACCTTCAGCCTAACATCTATCCATCATCTATCCATCTGTCTTCTAGACCACAGCCTCAAGTGCTACATCTACTCATTTTTTAAACCCCTCCAGGGCTGGTGACTCCACCCCCTCCCTGGGC
>JANIJG010009719.1:0-30064 GCA_024611175.1 Megaceryle torquata | reverse complement strand
CTGTGTGATCTGGTCTAGGTGATCCTGCTCTGGCAGGGGGGTTGGACTGGATGATCTTTCGAGGTCCCTTCCAGCCCCTGACATTCTGTGATTCTGTGAAATGATGAAATAAACGCAATGCAATGAAATCCAGTTTCTACTTGTAATCTTTCTGATTTGAGTTCTCGAAAGTGTTTTTGGAACTGAAAAAAACCTGTCATTTTCAGGCAGATGACAGTCTCACCACTATTTGATTGGTTGTGAGTGCAGGAAATCAGGAAAGAATGGAATGGAATGGAATGGAACAATTATTCATATAGTTCTGCATGACAAGCTGTGAGCTGGGTTGGAAGGGTCCATGGGCAGTGCAGGTCCCAGGCCCAAGCAGCAGACAGGGTCAGAGATGGGCACAGTTCCAACATGGCTCAGGCAGGAACTGAAGGCCTTGGGTTGAGTCTTCTGGGCCCTTGTCAGGAAACAGGTGGGTGGGGGTCCCAGGGGATGCTGGTCCCAGGCACTGAGGCCATGAGCACCCCAGGGCCCTGAGAGAAGTAGACCTGCACTGCTCACGTGCTTTCCTTTAGACACTTATGGTTGGCCACTTTGGAGACAGAGTATGGGCCAGATTCACCTTTGCTCTGATGGAGTATTGTTGTTCTCGGGCTCTTGTGTTAAGTTCTTCCAAACAGCTCAAGCATCAGTGGGTGAAGGCAATAGATGTAGCTTTTCTGGATTTTATTAAGGCTTTTGATACTGTCCCTTACAGCATCCTTCTAGACTAGTTTTCTACCTGTGAGATTAAAAGGTACTCTGTGCACTGAGTGAAGAACTGCCTGGTTTGGAGAAAAGGAGGATGAGGGGTGACCCCATTGGTCTCTCTCTACAGCTTCCTGAAGAGTACATGTGGAAAGGGAGGTTCTGATCTCTTGTCCCTGGCATCCAGTGACAGGACACGTGGGTATAGCTCAAAGCTGCACCAGGGGAGGTGCAGGTTGGACATTAGGAAGCATCTCTTTTCTGAGCAGGTGCTCCAACACTGGGACAGGCTTCCTGGAGAGGTGGTCAATGCTCCAAGCCTGTCAGTGTTAAAGAAACATTTGAACAACATCCTTAATAACACGCTTTAACTTTTTGTCAGCCCTGAAGTGGTCAGGCCGTTGGACCAGATGATTGTCCCAGGTCCCTTCCAACTCAACTTTTCTATATGTAATGCTGTACATCTCATCTGATTTGTTTACTTTTAGATGAGAGGAACTGTGCTTTAAAAGCACCTGTTTATTCCCAGTGAAGGTTACTGCCCTTTAAACTCACATGTAGATACATATCAAGGTTGATCAGAGGAATCCCATTGTTGGTAATTCAAATCACCAGTTTTAACAATTATATAAGCAGTAAGCTGCTATTTTTAAAATAGTGATGCTTAAACTTGTTCTGTTTTATTGTTTTTTTTCTTACTGCTTTTCCTATAAAAGGTTCATTTTCATTGGTTAGAAAAGCGATTAAAACAAATGAACATTTCATGCACAATTTGGTACTTGCTTTTTTTACCCAAAAAGTGCACAATATACCTAGAAATATTTATCTAATCAATTAACTAGTTTAATATTTATCTAGATTGTCAATGGTTACATTTCCTCATCTCAAGAAATGGCAAATAAGGCATTTCTTATTTACTGAACTGAAATTTTAACTGAGGATTTTATGAAGCTGGAAGTGGAAACTGTAACTTGACTGTTAATGGTCAAAAGCTGACATTGTTAATTTTAGTAACTTGTCATAAAGTATGGAGTAAAGAAAATAAATTATGAAATCATTGTTTTGCACGTAGAATTAATAAAACTAATGACTGTATGAGAGAAGCCATAATGGCATCATGGACTAGGTTTGTGCACCACAGGCATGGTATCTAAGAATCATGAAAGGTAATCTGTCCTTGGAAGAATTCCTAGAAGTGCCCAGCCAGCTGAATGCTCAGATGCTTTCACAGTAATCAGTGAGGGATGAAGTCAGGGGGAATCACACCCTCTGAAAACTTTGTGTCTTCTCATGCCTTTGAATAGTGAGTGCCTTTTCTCCAAGACTGATCCTGATGAAGTATATATTCTGTTCAAAGATTTCAACAGGAAAATCTATTGGGTTTTTTTCTTTTATTTATTTTGTTTTGTTTTTTCAACTGTCTCATCATTTTTCCGCAGTTCAAATGAAGTAAGGAAACTTCTCTCTCCTGTCAGCTAACTTAAATGCTCAGGGCAAATTCAGGCAATTTTTTTCTTTCCTTTTTTTTTTTTTTTTTTATGTACAACAGAGTCTGAAAGTGCTTTCAGTCAGGAGAAAGGTAAATATCAGAACTTGGTCAATTACAAAGACTTAAAATAATGTAAATATTTAATGTAGTGCATAACTTTGCAACATATTTATAAGGTGATCTGACCTCAGAAGTTTCCTTAACTACATATAACTAAAGAATAGCACCTTTTATCTCATTGCAGTTTACGGAGAGCTCATTGATTCAGAATATTTTTAAAGTGTGTGTGAAAGTTTTTCAGGTATTAAATCTTGGCTTTAATGTAGGATGTTATAAAATCAAATATAACTTTAAGCAGGCCTATTTTTTTCTAATAAAAATATGTTTAAATAGAAAAAAATACTAGCTGCTATAAAGCAGCAAATGTTATCCATCCTGTTAGGATTCTTTGAAAATACATTGGATTTATACATTATTTTGGCTCACATAAATTGAAATTTATCATGTTGGCTGAGACTGCTGATGCTGATAATTTGTGTCCTTCTGTCCAAGGGACAAAAGGTCTTATAGTTAGACCATGAGTTTGGTCTGGCATTTCAAGCACAGATTCTGATTGAGTTGAAGTCCTCAGGCAGAGAGAGGCCATATGTTGTCTTGGCCAGGAAAATTAGAAAGTGTTGTGGGAGCTGATAGAGTGGCCATGAAAAGCAGAGGATGTTTCCTTGACTCCCAGGGGGATTAGGATCACATCTTCTAGGCAGGGAGTGATTAACCAGGTTGGAAAACAACCCACATCTTTATTTGAAGAACAAAGAAATGTCTTGTAAGAGTCCTGGTAGCTTGTGGAAGCAGGTAAGTGCAGAGCCTACCTGTGAATCATTTCTGTGACAGACTTACCTCTTCTGCCTACGCTCCCTGATATCCAAACTTATCCTCACCAATTCCCTCCTTCATCTGAAGGAGAAGCCTTGCCAGCAGGCAATGCAGCAATATCAGCCAGGGAGAAGAGTGGCTGGAGAGGAGTCCTGCATAAAGACATCTGGGGGTGCTGAGAAGGAGGTGTGTAGGTCATGGAGAAATCTACCACCAGCTTGTATGTCCTTTACAAAGCAGAAACAGCATTGTTAACACCTAACAGCTCAGTCACACTTGTCTCCATGGAGTCTGACTCACCTTTTACACTGCTAATACAACCGCAGGTGAGTAGATGGCTAAGAGGAAGCGATAGACTCGAGCTGTGTTATCCAACAACCTCCCAGTCTCCTCTTGAGCTGCAGTATCAGCTGGGGCCTGTGCCCCAGGGGACATACTTCCTTGGGAAAGGCCAAGAAGGTTGTTATGTCTGGACAAAACACTACTTTCTTTGCAAACATTTCTCTTTAAGAGAAAGGTGTTTCTAAGAAAAGTTAAAACTCAGCATATTAAGCCTGCCTCAAATGGATGGTGTCACTTTTATTGAAATTCTAATTAAATATAGACTCATAAAAGAGTATGCCTTCCCCATTTTAATATGGCTGGCTCTCATGTCTATATGATTCTAAAACTTACGATGACAGATTAATGACTGGGCTGAAAGTCTGTCATAACCTGGTAGGATAAAGCTAATCCAAATCGACTATATGCCATGATTTTATGACACAAAGTTACTGAAAAGTACAGGAATAATTAAGTGGAAATATAATAGAGGAAGCATTTTCTGAGCTCTGGCACTGTGGGCAGAGCCTGCCACCTGATATGGCTGGTTAGAATAGCAGGCCTAGAGTAGTAACAGATTTTTATGCTACTTTTTAAAGAAACTGTGGCTCAAGTAGTCCATCACTGAAATTCATTCTGAAAAAAAAGTGTGACAGCTTTGGCAGTTATAAAACAGAAGTGCCTTGTTTAACTGGGTGACACTAATTATAGGTAAGAGCTCTATAAACACACTCCTTTGTTCTCTGGAAGCTGGACAACATATAATAAAACTCTGGCATAACAAAAATGTTGTTGTCTATAAATAACTAGAAAATAATTGCACTTGTTTAATTGAATACAGATAAGAAAATAAGTTGTTCTTGATATTCTGTTCTTTCTTTCAACAATGATATTGAAATGGTCTTTAGAGTGTAGAATCATAGATTCATAGAATAGTTTAGGTTGGAAAAGACCTTCAAGATCACTGAGTCCAGCTATTAAACTAATTCTACCAAGTCCACCGCTAAGCCATGTCCCTAAGCACCATATCTACACATTTAAACATGTTCAGGGATGGTGATTCAACCACTTCAGTGGGCAGCCTGTTCCAATGCTTGACAACCCTTTCAGTGAAGAAATTTTTCCTAATATCCAACCTAAACCTCCCCTGGTGCAACTGGAGGCCATTTCCTCTTGTCCTTACGCTTGTTACTTGGGAGAAGAGACTGACCCCCATGTCATTCCAACCTACTTTCAGGTAGTTTTAGAGAGTGATATGATCTCCGCAGAGGCTCCTTTTCTCCAGGCTAAATAACCCCGTTTCCCCAGCTGCTATTCATAAGACTTGTGCCCTAGGCCCTTCATGAGGATTGTTGCCCTTCTCTGGACATGCTCCAGCACCTTGACATCTATCTTGTAGTGAGAGGCCCAAAACTGAACCCATTATTCAAAGTGTGGCCTCACCAATGCCAAGTACATGGGGACGATCACTTCCCTAGTGCAGCTGGACACACTATTTCTCATACAGGCCAGGATTCTGTCGGCCTTCTTGGCCGCCAGGATACACTGCTGGCTCATGTTCAGCTGGTTGTTGATCAGCACCCCCAGGTCCCTTTCTGCTGGGCAGTTTTCCAGCCACTCCTCCCCAAGCCTGCAGCACTGTATGGGATTGTTGTGTTCTGAGTGTAGGACTCAGCACTTGGCCTTGTTGAATCTTATACTATTGCCCTCAGCCTATTGACCCAACCTGTCCAGATTCCTCTGTAGAGCCTCCCTACCCTCAAGCAGACCTGCTCTTGCCTAACCTGGTGTCATCTGAAAACTTACAGAGAGTGCCCTCAATCCCCTTGTCCAGATCATTGATATGCCCCCAATACTGACTCCTGGGAACACCACTTGTGAGTGGCTGCCAACTGCTTTTAACTCCATTCACCACCACCTTTTGGGCCTGGGTACAGACAGTGTTTTCCCCAGCAAAGTGTATTTTCATGAGTGTATTTTCAGTCACTTTTTTCATGAGAAAGACATGGAAAATGGTGTTGAGTACCTCCATCTCTGGCTTTCTGTGTTGTTACTTGTACACTAGATCAGCTCTACACTGATCCAAGGTAGTCAGCTTCATAAACTCAAGGTAGCAACCTTGGTGCAAATCTCTGTGTATTCTTCAGACTGGCTACAGGTACAGTGCAGATGCTTTGTCTAATGATGACCAAAAGCAGAGACATCATAGTCATGTCAGCATGATGTTCTGCCTGAGCCAATACATCCTAATAAAAGACTGAAGTCCCAACATATGTTGGTGTCAAGGTAGAGCTAGGATCCTTGCACAGGTTCTGTACCCCTCTGTGCAGACAGACCAACTTAGTTAATGGCAGCCAGATTTGCCTGTCCTGGGCCTTTCAATTGCCCAGGGAAGATGTGGGCTAAGTTATGTCACTTTCATACTAAGAAGTGAGAGTGGCCATGTCTAGCTGTCTATTTGTATAGAGAGATCAGATTTTAAAGAACAGATGAATTAATTAATTGTGTCTCATACAAACTAGAGGTGACATTCATCTCCACTATTGTGTCTGTCTGAGACCCACACAAACATCATCTGTGCTATTTATCCAGACTTCTCTGTGACTGGAAGAGGAGTGGTGCTCTTCCAGAGGATGAGTTACTACACAAGTTGTATGCTGTGTCATGTTGCTATTACAGAACAGTATTTCAGTTACTTGAAAATGCCACAAGTATTGTAGGTACAACATGCTGTGTCATTACTTCACACACTGTTTATGACATCAGGCCTTAATACGTTTCAGATAGTCTAGTACAAATATTTCAAATACTGCCATATGGAGTACAAATGTTGAACAAAAGACAGTCTGAAATGTAGAGGTGTTCTGTATAGGTGAAGTATGTTTGGGATGAGTGAATTTCATGCAGCAGGGGTCAGGGCAGTGGATGAGTCTCCCTTGGCAGGTCCTGAGGCACTGTGATGCACCTGTAGAGCAGGCTGGACTTTTTACCTGTGAGGCCAATGTTTAATCACTCAAATGTGATGTGAGGGAACAGGTATGCTGCTTCCATCTGGCATAAACCATTTCTTACCACTTCTGCAGAAGAGCTAACTCCAAGTCACTGTAAAATAGTTCCCTTCCTCAGATCCACTTCTCATTTCACTGTGTTTTGGAAATCCACCTGCTGATCTCTGGAGTGGTGGTAGTGAAGAAGCATGTCAGCAGGCACTGGGAGCCTCGGACATGGCAGGTTTTAGGCGTGTGAAGAAAGGTGTCTGTTGGCTATGGTTAGGAGAATTTTGAAGTCTACTTCAGGGGCTGGTTTATCAAGAGTGTTTTTCATGTGTCCTTTTATTCCAAACCCATTCTACAGGCCAAGCTGTATTGTAATAATGTGGGACAACTTATTGTAACTACCCACTTGTAAACAGTGTGAACCCCAGCGATCTGGGTATTTTGACAAACTGTATTGTCATCACTTGTAAATTCAGTAACAGCACAAAATTAAATTCAGTGAATTGGTAAATTCAGTGACAGCACTGTGGACAAGGGTAGGAATCTGTGTTCCTTCAGCTTCTCCCTTCTGCCTCCCCATCAACCCTGCTACAGCTTCTTTCCCTCTGTGCTGCACTGTGTAACCGAGCCCCGAGCCCGCTGGAGAATGGTTCGGGACGGTCGCCAGCCAGGCGCGGCCGTGCGTGGAGCGACGGTGCGGGGAGCGGGGGAGCGGACAACTGCCGGGCGGGGCGGCGCGGCGCGGGGAGCAGCAGAGCAGGCAGCTGCGGTGCGGGGAGAGGCGGTGAAGGGAGAGGCTGTGAGGTGTGGTGAGCGGCGGAGAGGGCAGTTGCGGTGCGGGGAGCAGCGGTGCGGAGAGCGGCAGGCTGGCGGCAGCGGGCCCGGTCCCCTCTAGAGGGAGCCCTGCGCTGAGGAATGGCCCGGGCGGCAGAGCAGAGCCCAGCGCACGTTCGCTCGCCTTTCCTCCCCTCCTCCTAGAAACTAAAGGTGCCCGAGCCCCAGGGCCAGCCTACTCTACCGAAACTAACGCAGAGCGTTACGATCCTGTATCACGGAGGATCGGTACTGCCGATGCATCCTCCCAGTCCCAAATACAGGGTTATCAATAGGACCTTAGTTCTTCGCTGGACTTCGATACTTTAGTGCTCAACACAAAAGGGCTGCTCGGAGATGGCATTTGTGTGGAAATAATGACTGTGGGATTCCAGTGCTAGAGCAGATGTGTCATATATAGCGTTAGCAAGGTTATACAATGGGCCGTGTGTTGCAGATCATACACCTTGCACATTTTGAGTGTGATACATAAGGTGAAAGGCCAAGTGGCTTTCATTACAATTGCAGGAGTATAATTGGCAGCCTGAGTGCTTTCCTGGGATCAGAAAATATGCTTTGCTTATTACAGATGAGGAAAGAATATAGACAAAGATATTTAATAAGTTCGATTTTGAAAAATAAATCTGTATTCCAAGTGGGTTTTCACGCCTTTGCAATTACTGTACTTAAATTACCAGGTATATCTCTTTTCAGCAGACACTTTACTGAGTTTTCAAATAATATTTACTTATATTTAGTTTCTTTTAAACTACTTAATGCAGAACAATAACAAAATTTTAGGATAATTTCAAGCTTACTCTTAGAAAAGCTGAAATAACTGAAGTATTAAGAACTAAGCAGCTTGCAAAAAGTGTGCTAGTTAGAGCTTTGTAACATGGAAATAAACGTGAAGTTTTATGCCCCTTTCCTATATTATTGAGCAGTATATTTTAAAACTCCTATTTGCGCTGGAGTTGTGAAGAACATTAAATACATTGCCAATTGGAAATAAGACTATTTACTTTAAGTGGCACCTGTAAATCAAAAATTAAATAGAAAATCAAACTGAAAAGAAAAATTCAGTAAATTGAATTAAGCCTCAGTGAATAAGCACAGTACCTTACTTAAATGAAAAAGCATAGGGAAAGAACTTGTTTGCTGGAGACCTTTTTGGCCTCCCTGCATATTTTTTAGTCCGACATTTGTAAATGGTATAACTACTTAGAAGTTCTGGGTATTTTCAATTACTATTGTTAGACACAAAACAAGCTCCGGTTTCTTCAAACCTTAATTCTTTGAATGTGTCTGAGTCATAGGAAAAGTCATTCCATCGTGTCTAGAAACTGTTTTTATTCAGAGCACTTGTCAGGAAAGAAAATAAACAAGTATTAGTTCCTGCCACCATTCATTTCAGAACAGTTACAACCAATATAATTAGGTCTCAGATTATTTTTTTTTTTTTTTTAAAAAGGTCTGAATGAAAAGATATAAGATTATATGTGTCAGTTGCTGAGCATTTGGCATGAACAGCTTTTCCAACACTTGCTCTGGTTATTATAAGGTTTGAGCTGTAAATGACTGCATTCAGCAGCAAACCTGTCAGGTTGGAGAGCTTTTCATTAAATGTTTGATCTAGAAATTTTTAATCAGTGCACAAATAAAACAAATTATTAAAGCACTACATCAGCTGCAGCCTAGGTAATTGGGATGAATGGGGTGATGTAACCAGTGGGGAACAGCACAAGCATTCTTAACAGAAGGCCTGGAGCTACAGAACTTGTTACCACTGGAGATGAAACATAGCCTGAGTCTTAACCTGTATCTAGAAAATGGTAAGATATACCTATTAAAGACATTCCCAAATAACCTGGTGATAAATCATGTGCATTGTACAGCTTTACTGGAGAAGCTGGGGAGGGATAGCCTTCTAGAATACCTTGTGTTTGTGAAATAACACTGGGATTGGAGTGTGTGCTGAAAGCACAGCAGATTTCATTTATGAAAGGAAACATGAGCATTTTATATTCTCAAATTTTTACTGCTTTTCTCTGTCCAAGATGAAGGTAAATCTGTAAGATCTACTTTAGGAAGTTATCTAACGAAAACTCTTTTGTGGCTTCGGTACATTAATCAGGGATAGTAGTTATAACTGTGCTGAAACCAATGGACCTACTCTGACTTCTGTAGGTGAGGCTCTGATAGAAGTATTAATAAAATTTTAGCTTAAAACCAGCAGTTCTTTTAGCTTGTCTGATTAGTGAAATTTCTGAAAATACCAGTAACAAGATGTTACAATAGGCTAACAATTAAAAGGAGAGCTCATTTACATATATCATATTAAAAAACTAACACCACGTAATGATCAGTGTTACTCTACACTTCCTAGCAGATTTTTTAGGGCGTTTTTGTTTGACATGTGTATCTAGTCTAAGATGCAAAATTTTGGGGTTTTAAAGTTTCTGTTTTCTGTCTTTGTAAAAATATTTTAGGAAGGCTAATACAGAAGTGGGGAGTTACATTTTGCTCTGAAGGCTGCAATAAAGATAATGTTTCACAGCTGAAAAGTCTGCCTTATGTCACTCTATCAGGAGCTGAGAAGGAGATCGTTGCCTGCAGGTTTGCGTGCTTGAAGTCAACAGCTGAGGTAGGTCAGTGACTATTCCCATTGTCAAGCTCAGGGGTGAAATCCTACCCTTGTCTGAACCACCAAAAATTTTACTTGCTGTTTTCAGAGGAGCCAGAAATTCAATTTAAACCATTAGATTTGGCAGCAGTAAGGAATCCCAGTAACCCATGTATCACAGGGTTTATATGCCAACCAAATGCCTGTCAGCTTTGTGATGGGCTGTGCATACAAACCTTTGCGTGTTTTCATCTCCAATCCCAGATATGGTAGTAGTAGAGAAACTGAAGGTCTGCTTCTGATCTGGAGCCTCACAAGCTCTGGAACAACAGAAGGAAAAATATGTCTTGAAAATGCAGGATCTGTCAAGGTTAAACACAACCCTCGTGACAAAAACTCAGTGCAACAAACAGATCTGGCTCTTGGTCTCTAGACGCATATGTTAGCTAATGCTCACCATGTGGGAAGGAACCAAAGAGAAAGGAAAGCAACTTTTGGTCAATAATCTTTTCAACTCCCAAACTTTAATTCTTTTAGAGCTGCCAGGCTTTGGTGGTGCCTCCCTGCAGGGTCTGGAGGTTTTGGAGCACAGGCCACAGGGCAGGAATGGTGCTGGAGGGCTATTTTTAGGTGACTGGCAAATATGCCTTGAGTGTCTGTAGGATAAGGTGATTAAGAAGTCTTATTAATTGATTTAAGATGGAAACTGTTTTGGCCATGGTGTCCTGGGCCACTGGCAGCCTCATGTGTAGCTATGCAGCCTCAGCTGGCTCTGTGGCTCCCAGCCCTGACAAAGGTCCTCTGTCTCCCTCCCTCTGTGTCTCTCCGGACTGCTGTGGGGACAGAGAATGTAAAATGATTTTCCATCCCTTTTAGTCTTTACTCCTGTCATACCTTTAAAATGAACTCTTTTTTTTCTTTTTTTCTTTTTTTTTTTTTTTTAATATTATCCCTTGCCTTTCAAAAAACAATTTATATCCTGTGAGCTTTATCTCAGGTGAGATAAAAATAGTGGCTTCACTCCATCAGCATAATCAGTTGTGCTAATATCTGACTGTAGGCTTGGCTCAGAGTTTGCATTACCCCATACAGGCTGTGTCTGTGCAGGCACCATCTACAGATACTTTTAAAAATTACCACACATTAAAAAAAAAAAAAAAAAAAGCAAAGCAAATCTGCATGATGAGATAGTAGTTTTTAAGAGTTGTTTCAAAACAAAAGAAATAGAGATTTTCCTTAAGTTTACAATAGTCTTTAAAACTTGTCTCAAATTGAACAACTTAGCATGTTTTTTCTCATTTCTGTATTGCTTTTTAAACACTCTGACAAAGAACAAGTTAGTGCTTATATGCACTGAAAAAAGTTTTCAGTTACAGAGTGTGAAAACTGTTCATGTGTTTCTCTATACATGGCAAACAAAAAAATATCATTAGATGATGTGCACCATCTTTGAGGAAGGATGACTTTGGTATGGCCAAGTATCTAATAATATTACTGTAAGCTCTGATCACTTGTATTTCTTCTCTGATTCCCTGAAGATGTCCCCACATACTACAGCTTGTGGTTTGCCTGGTTATTTTCTGCTCTGCTTTCAAGCCCAATGCTTCCAAAAGAAATTAATCTCCTTAGGAAATGCTTAGCTCCCTGTTCCAAAATTACTCTCGTCCGGAGTCTTTCTCTTCTAGAAATATTTAACAGCAACAGACTTCTAGACAAACTTTCTCTTTGTAATTTCATTCCTGAGTCATCAACAGCCTCAGCATTTTCATGTGTATACTTCAGTAACTTGCAGCACTTCTTCACCATCTCTGATGTGTCCTGTATGTCCTCCCCAGTGGGGAAAAAATGGGATGAGTCAGCAATTTATAGTAAAACTTGTATAAGCATCACCAAGTTTAGGATTTCAGTATAAGTCATTTCCCCCTGTGTTTCTAGCAGGCTTTTTGCAATCTCTTAGGGCTTTCTGCAAACAAATTGGTGTCTCAATCAGTTGCAATTGCATTCTTTTGTTCTACTTGACTGCACACAAATAAGCTGTTAGATTTCTGCATTTTCCCAGGTATTTTTACTAAAAAAGCCCATCTTTATTGCTGTCTGGCCATTTAGATGCCTCTCTAACCCCGTGATCTTTACAGGGCTGTTTACTTCAAGCTACTTTGTGTGGAGTATCATTGGATATTTTGGCAAAAGTTTTGTAATTTTTCTCTCCTGACATTAGCTATTTATCTTCACTACTAAAACAATACTTGAAACCTTTTAGAATTACAACCTCAGAAAAACAAGTTCTCTCTTTTTCCATGATGCACCTGTATTTCCTAAAGGCGTTTCTAGTCAACCTTGCTATCATGACTGATTTTTAGTGGTGCTCACCTTAAAGTAGCTAGGTAATCCATCCTGGATATGTAAATGCATTCATCTTTTCTAATAGCAGAGAATATGAAAAGCTGGTTTATTCCCTATTCTGATTTGTCTTCAAGCTCATTCCAGTGAGTCTAGTGGGCACGATGGGTAGTCTGTGCCTGGTTCATATGGTGGTTATTCAGGTAAAATTCCCTTGAATGCACAATGGGATTTTATTGAGCCAGAAAGATGAGTTTTTCATTTTTATGCTTCCCTGTTATTTGCTCATAGAGGGCCCCATCCACCCATGCTTCTTCGTAATTTATTGATGGGGCCTTGAGAGACTTCTGTGATGACAAATATACTGTGAATTTGCTTTTATTATTGCTCTTATGAATGAAATACATCACTTTCAAAAAAGGAGTTATTTTACTGTATCATTCTGTATCAGGTAAGTCTGAATTGGAATTTTCAGTTTATTTACATAATATACTAATGTGGTTGATAGTGTTGCTATTAGCTAAAGTTCATCTGTGTCTGAATAAGTGTCTTATCTGTAGCTTTGTGCAATATGAAAGAAAAACCTCTTCTTGCATCGTTCACTGCATTTCATGTATCTTGTATTTTAGAAAAAGTTTAATTTGCTCATTTTTAATATTACATTGCAAATATAACTGTCTTTGGAGTATACTGCTTGATCTGTGAGAGGAAGAGGAGGAGAAAAGGAAATCAGGGCTCATGTCATGTACTGTGTCTGTTGTCCTACTTCTTGATTTTCTGTCACTTTCATATGTCATTTCTTCTTTTTCATACTACTGAAGTTTGGAGACAAACTTGATGCATTGCAAAATAAGATACATGACTTGCAAATATCTATCTATCTTTTTTTTTTTTTTTTTTTTCATTATGATCTAAGATTAATGAATGTCTTCATTTTGGAAGTGAAGATACCTGAATGTTTCTCCCTTTCAACCAAAGAACTGCAAAACAAACTTGCAAAACTAAGAAGTGAATCATTGAGAAAGAGACAAAGTTAAAAGTGATGTATTTTTTTAATGTCAAGTATGGAATATGCTTCAAAAATCCAATCTGGAGCTCGCTTATGTACGAGTTTTGTAAATGTTTTTCTAGGAGTAACTAGGAGAGGCATTAATGCCCAAGTCTCAAGTCTCCAAAATATTTGCAAGCTACTCCCAGTATTTTGCTGTATTTTTTTTCCAATGTAGTCACTCATTGGACCCTGCTACATTTTAATGAGTGATTACAGACATGGGATGAAATGTTGGCCACACTGAAGCCATGGGAGTTTTCCTATTGACTTCAGTGAAGCCAGGATTTTACCCATGGATTTACAGCAGCAAAATGCAACAAACCTGATTATGTACTTCAGCTAAAGTAAAACCCCATGATACATTCTATGTTACAAGAATGACAGCAAAACCATACCCTTTCTAAAAACGGTTTTGTGCATCTGTAAGCTTTAGATTAAATCAATGTTTTTGCACCTGTTGGAGTAAAAGTAATAAAAACTCCAACTGCTGTCGTTGTTTTGGTATGTGCATTTGATTTTCTAATACATACTGCAGTAGTTCATCATAAATGAAAAAATCAGAAGTTAAAAGTTATTTTTTTTCATACACTAGTAATATAATCTCTATGTCACATGTGAAAGTACCATTTAATTTATATAGTCGTGATGTCAGTAGTATATTATGTAAGTTCTTAGTGGCACATGAGGTTTAGTAGAGCAGACTTTTTTGTTTTACTTAATGTGATCTTTAGTAATTTTCTTCTTGAATAAAGCATTTTAGCCTTGGGGTCACTATGGTTTTTTATTTCTTCTTCTTAGGACTGCTCTTTACATGTGTCTAAACTAAATCACACTAAAAAGGCATTATTAACTTTGTTTACTGATGCTTGTGTGAAATTCTGGCAGTGCTGCATGGTAGCAAACGTTTCTGCTGCAGTGTCACAATTATGAACTTTGTAGTTACATGGGAACTGTTGGAATTATTTTGCATCATCTTCTTCTCAGCTTTTTCACTAGAAAATAAGGCAGAAATTTGACCCTCCCTATGCAAAGCCTAAGCAGACTATGCAGAGAACTTTAAGAGGGGTTATAAATCCACTGTGGGGAGGCTCCATTACAACCCCTCTGCAGCCATCACCTGTGGGCTAGAAACTGAGACCTTTACAGTCTATGCTTTTACCCTTGATCAGCATAACTTGAACTTATGTGGGACAAAGATGTTAGGATGGTTTATGTGTTTTTCGTCAACTTCTGAGGTTCTAAACATATTGATGTGACTGTGTTACTAGAAACATTTCAAATAGAGTACCTGTGGATTCTCATGCAAAATATTTTCTGCCCTTCTGTTTTGGGCAGCAAAAAATGCAAAGTGAGTCATTTGAAGGTGTGAATATTTATAGCACATTTAAATAACAAAGAACAACCTTCATATCTGTGACATTTTTGATATCCCCAAGAGCACTGGTAAGAGAGTCTGTTACAAAAAGAGTTAATTGCACTTACAGTATCTGTAGTACCTTTTTGCCACACGACACCGTGATTTTTATGCATAAATACAGATGTTATGTTATTCTAGTCTATTAATAATCAGAGATGTGACCAATTTGTAGAAGAATTTGCATTTTTTTCTTATTATTTAAGTATGCTTTCTAAATTAGTCTCTTAGAAACATACAAAAATGTCATGTCTTTCATTTCTGATTATATTCCTAAGACTAAAAATACCAACAACACGGACAACAGAAACCAGACCCCAAAACCCAACCAAACAGCAAAAGTTTATATAAACCTCCATATACTATACTATACAGAAAGTGTGTATCAAATCAGTCTTCTGTACTAATTCACTAAAGAATTAAATTGTATCTAGTAATATTCCAACAAGCAAAACATCAAAAAGGGAATATTAAATAGAAGTCAAGCAGGAGCTCTGTGGTGGAATAATAAAGTGAATAATACTGTGACTGCATCCCAAAAATGCATGAAATAATGGTGTGCTAATATGGAGGAAAAAACTTTTCTCTGAATTCTTGTGGATCTAGAAGGAAATATGAAGTCTTTCTTTTCTGTCTCCCTGGAATAGACCACATTGCACGCAGCTACAATAAAGAGATTGTTTGGGTATCTGAGATCAAACCCACTTGGAGAAGCGTTGTATGCCCACTTGTGCACAAAAGGTGAGAAGTTAAATGTCTTTGCACGCCAGAGCTGAGAGAACATGCATGCTCAGCACAGGCAGCAAGAGCAAATGTACGCTCAGATCTGAAGGAAAAGAGGTTGGACAATACAGTGTGCTTCCTGACATACTGAGATCCCTCATGAGTGGAGCAAGAATAAAATAGAAGAAGGACCAACCATCTGTCTTGCACTTCTGGGCCTTGTGCACACCCTGGCTCTTCTCAACAAATTGAGGATGCTAGCACACACCTTTCTGCATGGATTATCTTCCATCTGGGTCTTATCTGTGGGAAAGACTGTGCCTCTCCATTCTCCTGCCCATTCTTTTTATATAGGCATGGCTTCTCTTTAAGTTTTTCTGAAGTAGAAACATGGAATAAGACTGATTTCTTAACCTGGGAAGAGCTAAAAGTCATCATTTTAAGTGTTGCTTAAAGTTCAGATGTACCCAATCAACACATCTCTAATGTTGGTGAAAAGCCTGCAGGTCTAGAGCGAGCCCCTTTCCACCAGCTAGCTCTATTGCTTCTCAGAAGTAACGCATACTGGTTTTGTCCTACAAACACTCAGCAGTTTAGTGCAGACAGGGGAGTTTGGCTTTAAGTGATTTGATGCTTCATAGGTAACCTTCCAGGAAATGGGAAAAAATGGCAACATTTCTGGACTGTGGCTTTTGCAGTATAGTTGTAGCAAAACACAGATATCTCCTTCTTGGCTCACCCAAAGTCAAGTTACTTTGCCTTTGCAGAAAAATGCTGTCATAGAGAACAAGAATGCCTTATTAGATCTATTTTTCAGCGTCACACAGTATCTGTAGGAGTGCCAGGGTCTAAGACGTCATTCAGAAATAGGACAGAATTCTGATTTCACTTTGATGTAAAAACCAGGAGGTACTGCTGGGCATCTTTACTTCCAGAAAACGTAGAACTGTGGCAATTAATATTGTTGTGGGACCAACTCTGCTCCTAAGTAAATCTGTACTATAGACATATGTTGAAGAAACAGGCCCCTTTAGCCTCCTCTTGCAAAGCATTTTTTTTTTTTCATTGTATGTGCTCCTACTGAGACCTGGCTCCCTTCATGCCACCTGCTTAAGATGGAGGAATGTAATTAAGTAAATGTCAGATCATCAGATGAATAGGTGAGGAGATGTACTTAGAACAAAGAAATGCATATATGACTTGCTTGGTATCCCACAAGACTGTTTCACATCCCTGTGATGTATCATACTTCCTTTTCTGTCCAGCCCACTGGAGAACAGACATATTGGAACAGGAACATTGCTTACCATTTATACTTCAGCAGAAAAAAAAGTTTGGTGTATTTTTTTTTAAATGTTGAATGCTACCTAACTTTGGTTAGCTCTACTTGTTCTTCATTTTCTGTCTCAGCTTTCAGACTACTCTGATACTTGCTAGTGAGCCTCTGAAACCATAATGAGTACTTGGTTCCCATTGTTCATATCTCTTTCAGTCTGTTACTAAAATAAGCAGAGATGAGATCTGAAAGAGTTGTAATAATTAAGGAATCAAGTATTACACAGAACTACCAGATTTATATTTGTTCAGGGTATTACTAGGATTATTATACATTAAATAGCATAATGTGTACTCCCTTTTAAAATGCATTTTACTGTCACCATGGATTAAAGTGTATGTTAGGATCTAGAAATCAATTTTTTCCCTTATCATTTTATTTCTAAGCCTTCACTTCTGTGTAACTAGTATAGATATTTACTAAAGAGAAAAGAATGTTGAATGATTTTGTTTTCTTTTTGCATGTAGTTTCATATGATAAATGTGGAGAACTGAAGTTTTAGTAGCATGTAAGGAGGTGAATAAATTACTGTTCAATTAGACTAAAAGATATTGCTGGAAAGTACTTGTAACGAGATAATTGCAAGTGCCAAAGCTGAGAGTAATACTCAACACTGGCAGCAGCTTAGTTAAACATGTGGTTAATGATGTTATAGGAAGAACAGGTATGTAAAATATTCAACTGTGCCAGCAGTAAATATTAACTTTATGTGACAGCAATAGTGTCTTACTGAGACTGATATTTGACATACAAAACTCCTGTAATTATTTTAATATCTTTACTTCCCAATGATTTTAATGATATGTCAAAGATTTTAGGTGTTTGCTGAAACAGCACTACTATAATTTACTATCAGTCAAACAAAATGTCATTCTAACTCATTTCACTACAAAAATCTGATTAGTTTTCATACCAATTAAGCTCCTGATGTAAACAGTATGTTGTTCTTTTGGGGTTTTATACTTCAAGAATAAAATTGACAAAGGCTTATCTGGAAAACATTAATTAGAACATTTATGTTATTTATTTATTAATTAATTATTAATACAGAAATTTATTTAAGTATGGATTTTGCTGTCAGAAGAAAGCAGCTTTATAAAAGCCTGAGTATAAAAATAGAAAAGCAACATATGACTTTCTACCTTTGAATTAGTTACGAAACAACATTACAGATAAATTAGGTAGTGCCCCATGTAGTTGACTGCTCAGTACTCTTCATTATAAATTTCTTCAATCACTTAAAAACATTGCCAAGTTTTGAAGCATTCACGATGGAGTTTTCCATGCCAGATGCCTGCCCTAGGCAGGAGTATTTTGGAAAGCTGCTTCCAAAATTCAGTCATTCCAGAAAAGGTAAGTTTTCTTGTCTAACATTATTCCATATCTCATAAAAGAGTTTTTTTGCTTGCAACATCTAGTGCATTTGGAGCAGGAACCTGAAGTTCTGCAGAATGACTGTCTCACTGTCACAGGAGGTGCCTTTGATTAGCCTCTAAGATTTGCCCAAATTTGTCCCCTGTATAGAGCACATTCTCAAGTTACAGCTTGTCAGCTGCTCTGTGGTAACTGACTCTGTGTACATTCCTCATTTGCCGAGTGGAATATGCTAATCTAAACCACGTTTATAGGAGTTCATACTAAAGAGTTGCTCTTCAGAGTGACAACACACAAGCAGGCATCAGCTCATCTTGAAAGCAGCAACTTTGCAGGCAGGAGAGTTCCTCTTGTTCTATCATCCTGCAGTTTGCATCAAGAAAGAACTCCGCAATTACATTTTCTGAATGTCCCTCCTCTGCTTGGTGTCCTCAGGCTGGAGGGATCACCACTGTGCTCTGTGAATCTCCTCTGTGAACTGCTCAACCACCAGGCACTGAAGTGAACACGGAACAAAACAAAGCTGCATTTCCCAGTGCTCTTTTCACACCCCCATTCAGAGATAAGAGTGGTTGCCTTAGGATGGAGAGAAGGTTGGTAACAGGCAAGAGGAAAGTGGAAATAGAGAAGGAAAGAGCTGGAAGAGGGAGGAGATGAACAGCATCTGAGGGTGACAAGTGAAGCAGAAGTTCGGCATGGGGAAAGCAACGATATGTGACACATATTGCAGCAGATTAAACCTGAGAGGAACCGTTGACTCTATTCTGTACTCATCTCCCCCTGACTACAGCTCATTTCAGGAGTCAACAGTCTTCCCTCAGGACCTGAGACTCATTTCAGGAATCCAGAATCTCTCTGCTCTGCTATCAGCAAAAACCAACGTAACCACTTATAAAAGTATTTGTCACCACCCTCCCAGCAGCAGACACACATAAACCGCTGCTGCAAGCTGCCTGTCTCTAAGTGGTAGAGATCTGTCCAAATAGATAAATAGCACATAAAGTTACTGATTTGACTAATGTGGTGGTCCTGTTTATCTCGCTTTTAGGATGACATTTTGCATAACACTCTGGACAGGGCAAAAGGACATGAAGAATATTCAAGTCGGGAACTTCAAATAAAATTTATTAAAGCACAGTGCACACACAAAGTGGGTCCACTTACTATAATCTGTATACAAGTCATACAGGGTCTACAGAATCATTCATAAGAAAGCATCACCACTAGACTCATGAAAATATGGCTAATGCTTCACCTAGCATTTTGTTTGCTTCTATCCATGTCAAATTTGCCATAACTGGTTATTACTACACAGGTACGTGGTGGATTTGGGCCTTGTTATCTTTGACTGGCATCTTAATTACCCATTGCCAGTTCCAGTTTGGTCTCACTGAGACAACTGGAGAAAAAAAAAAACTGCACTTACCCCAGGAAAAGCTATTAATCAGCCACAGTCCCAGCTGCATGTCTATAAGAAGTGTGAGTATATAAATTGTATGATGAAATCTTAATGAGAGATGCAGAGCTGCTTCCCACACTTAAATCTTTTTGTCATGGCCTTAAAAATCTGCAGCGTTTCTGTATGTTAAAACCCTTCCTGTGTGACAGAAGTAACTGCAATTATTAGTTTAGTCATCCCTGTAGTTTCTAATTTCAGGACATTTAGAGGTAAGACACTTTGCACTCAGTGTGCCATTTCCAAGGATAATACCTGACAAAATGAAGGCTTACAGTGACAGTATCATTGAGCCTTATCTTAAGTAGTTAGATGACTTCAAAACCTATCATCAGTCACTGATAGGATTCGCTTCTATCCGCTTAAAGTACCAGTGAATTGTTAAAAGCTGAGGATGACTATTAGCCTAATATAAGCCTGCAAAAGAATAGTATTATTTGAAGTGCTGTATTATTGCCATTTGTAAAGTAGTTCCTGATTTTAGTAGTACATGTTATATTACTCTCTCCTCTGTTAATTGAGTACCAGGAAAAGACCTTGTCTCAAAACACTGAGGTTTTCTCATGAGTCAACCCAGGCTTAGGTGCTAAAACACTGCATTGAAGTTAAGTCATACATCCTGGCAGGAATCAGCAGCTAAATCCAGTTAATTATCACGTGTATCTTTGATAAGCATACCTCCTAGATAACTACAGTGTGGATAGTTAGGTGCTAGAAGGACTGCTGAGGAGTATTAGGCTGAGAGTGAGGAAGTATTCTTAATACCAGAACACCCAGAAAAGGAGGCACTGAAGTAGTTACAGGGCAGAATAATGAACTCGTCACCAGTCATCGTTTCAGAAAATGACACGGACACACATCGTCAATTAGATGCAGAATGTTAAGCTTTGAAGAAGCAGTAACATACCGGATGGTATCAGTTTGGATTCTTTATTACTGTGCTGCCCCAATGCCCCTGAGTATGCCCCGGCACCCGAGCCCTGTCAGGTGGACACGCGTGGACAGGGCACACCTGAGCAATAGGAGGTGCACCCTCACAGACCTGCAGCTGGAGCCGGAGGTTTCCCTCCCTTCTCCGACACCGCGTCATTTATTAGCCATTTTCTAAGTAAAAAAACAAAACAAAACAAAACACAACAACAAACAAACAAAAAACCGAAACAGTTTGGGGCTGCAGGACCCGAGTCCCTGTTGAGCGCGGGCCTCCCCAGTGGCTGCGCTCGGCGGAGGCTCCGCGCCTGCCGGGCAGCGCGGGCAGCCCCTCTGCATAGCCGGAGGACCGGCACGGCCGAAGGACTAGCTCTACCCGGTCCCCAGCACCGCCCCGCTCCGCCTGGCCAAGCTGCTGGCCTGGGGGAGGGAGACAGGGCTGGAAGCACCGCACGACCCCATCCCCGCTAAGGTGGACACACAGCCAAGTTCCCGAGCCACATGTCACGGAGTCGGGGCCCCGAGTCCCTGGTCTCTGACAGTCCTTTCCCGCCGCGGAGCGACCCCCGCACGGGCGGTGCCAGACCCTGGCGCGGGGGGCGGGACATTGTTTCCAGGCTGACTCACCCCCGCCCCGCCCCCAGCCCCGCGCCGGCGGGGTGGGGCCTCCCGAGACCCCGCCCCCGCCCCACTTGCCCGGCCACCCCCCCCGCCTCCCCCCGTCACCCCTCCCGCCCGCCCGGCACGGACCGCAATGATTTAGAAGTTCAGGAATCCCACGTGACGTCACGGAGGGTGATGTAATGCTTCTCTAAATAGAACGTATTGTAACCGTCCCTCAGTCCAACGTGGTTCCTCCGGCCGCGCTGCCGGTCCCGTCCCCGCCGCGCCGGGCGGTAAGTTCCTAAAAATACGGGGCTGCCCCGGGAAGGCGCCCGGCGCGGCGCGCAGCACACCCCGCGCTCCGCTGCACGGCGCGGAGCGGCACGGCTTGGGTCGGCTCGGCGCGGAGCAGTGCAGCAGCTCCGGGGCAGGCGGCTGGGGAAGGGGCAGCCAGCGGCCGCGGGGGCTCTTCCCTCCGCGACCGTATCTGCTCCGGCGGCGAGAGCGCCAGTCCGTGCCGCGCCGCTGCCTGGCGCGGGGATCCCGCCTCCTCCCGTCCCCGCCGTGCCCCGCTCAGGCGGTGCGGGGAGAGGAGGCGTGAGCGACCACCGCGTCCCGCAGAGGGTCGGGTAGGGCGGCGGGGTTCGGGGGCGCACGACCGCGGGGCAGCCGGGCTCTCCGCCCTCACATCGGGGAGTTTGGGAAGTCTCTGCGCGCTGCTTCCCGGGATGGGATGGGATGGGGCGGCTGCCGCGGGGCGCAGGCAGCACCCCGCTGCGTGCCTCCCCGAGGGGGGCGGGCAGCTCCTGGCGGAGAGGCCGCGGTCTCCCCGCGCCCCACGATGGGCTGGACGGCTTCTTGCCTTTGCGTGCCTCGGCGGCACCCGGCAGTGACAGCTCGACGGCGTGCTTCCCCGACGACCCCTCTTCCCGCCGCCCCTAAACTTTGGACAAGTTTTGCGGCGACGCCTGTGAGCCCCATCAAGCCGGGACCTGCCGGCGGTGGCCGCGGAGAGCCCGGGTGCCGGGCTGCTCCTGGCCCTTACGTCATGCTGCGGGCCGGTGCGGGGCTGATGCTCCGTTTCTGATGCCATCGGGTCCGGGGCGGGGGGAGCGCTGACAAGGTCCCATCTCTGCAGCCCCACTCTCCCTTTTCAGCCCCGCTGCTCCGCTCCTCGCCCCTCTCTCCAGCTCCGCGCCTCCCCGCCACTGTCCTCTCTTACAGGGGTCTCTCTCTCCCCAGCGAAGTTTTCAGGACGATAAGAGCTTCAGGAGTGTAAGGGGATTACTTGCTAAACTCTGCCTCCTCTATTATTTATGTGCAAGCATGGTGAGTGATCCTTCATCTCTAGGGCTTAATACACACTATACAATATGAAAGAGAAAGGTCGTTCAAAGATGAGGGTAGGAATAAAGGAAAATGGGAAAATGAAATATCCATATGTTTTGTGGGGGTTTGTTTATTTTGGTGGTTTTGTTTCGTTTCTGTGTTTTTGTTTTGGGTTTTTTGTTTGCTCGTTGTTTGTTTGTGGTTTTTTTGTGTTGGGTTGTTTTTTTTTTTATAATCCAGAACGCTATCAGGAGTATCTTAAGCACCGAGAGCAGAAGATTTCCATATATTATCGCTAAGAAACAGTGCTTAGCCAGATGAAATTAAAGCTTGAACGGAAGCATAATAATTACCGCGAAGCATCTTGCTTGGGTTTTTCTTGAGACCGTGCAGTTTTCAGAGAGATACTCACCCGCTGGCTTGCACCAGACTTTCCTTGTCTGGCCTTTGGACAAGCAGCAGTGCGTCAAGTAACAGTGGTGGAGGAAAACTTTCTTGTAAGACACTGTCATGCAGAAATAATCCAGAAACGGGACTGAAAGAAAATTGAGAGGTGGAAGGTGAGAGATGAATGCAAAAATGTAGCTTAATTTGTGGGGATTTTGCTGAAGGAGGAACGCTTTCAGAAGGATATGATTTATTTTCAGCAGAAAAGTGTAAACTGCTGCAAAGTTCCCGCTTGGTATTTTGTAACTTTCATGTCGTGAATGATGTTGCTGGTATGAAAAAGCTGGAAATTCTGTATTTAAAAAAAAAAAAAAAAAGGCTAAAATCCTTATTTGTGACTCCTTAATCCTAAAGGGAGCTGTATAGGTCGCAAAGCACTAGGGAAAAGTGTGATTAATGATCAGTGATTAGTGATAAGTGATTAGTGGTTTTATTCAAATTGTTACCTCTGACCAGAAGCACACATCAGAGGATTAACAGGCTCTTTAGATAAATGCTCATTAGTGGAAGGGGGAAAGCAAAGATAATAGGCATGCACACAGGGACAACTTTCGAGGAAAATCATTCCTGTCTCTGACATAATAAGCTCTATTAGCAGAAAGGCTCTTTAATTTAAAAGTTGCTTTTATCTTGTAAATCGAAGATAGATGTAGAAGTTCGCTCTGCTATTATAGCCTAAATTTTCCCATATCCACTAGATGTGGATTATCTCAGTAGTGATATTTTATTTAAAAACACCCAACACAATTGAATCTTAAGAAACTGAACATTCCCAAGTGCTAAACCCCTACATCCCGAGGCATCTGCTCCCAACAGGCAGCGCAGAGCCTGCTGGCAGTTTAACTAGATGGCGCAGTCTTGTACTTTGGGAGTATATAGTCCTAGGTTATGAACTTAGCAAGTAGCAGCTTGCTAGGTGTCCTTCAACACTTACAACAAAGTTGAATCTGTACTGGGTTGGAGGCTAGACCGTGTTAGGAGTTTGTAGTCAGATTTTCCACATCAGTTAATCTAGTGAGTTAAAGGCTACTGGAAAAATTAGTCTCACTTTCTGAAAGAAACAGTGAGAGAAAGGAGAAAACGAGGGACAAACAGCTCCAACCTGGGATGTAACTCTTGATTTAACACCTTTATACTGATTTAATGAAGTACAGTTCCGATGGCCTTAATTACTGAAGCCTAAAAGGTCTTGGGTGTTTTTCCTCCCAGCTATCACTAGCAAAGTCAGGTGTGGGTTTTTATTTTGTGTGTGTGTGGTGTTTTGTTGTTTGTTTTTGGTTTTGTCTGTTTGTTTGTTTTTTGGAGTCACTTAAAAGAACAATTAGGTGTGGTGGTTGAACAAAACAACTTGGACCTGACTGTATTCTGCAGACAATGGTAAGGAGTCTGTTTTTATGATAACTAACTAGGGATTTCTCATTATTCTTTATCATTCATGGGTTGTGAAGAACTGATACCTACTGCTGTCCATAGACTTGGGAGTGTTTCTGATGTCCTGTTAGCTTACATGGGAGTTACGGTTGTTTGCATCTGTGGAGATCATCAAAGTTTCAAAACATTAATTTAAACAGTGTGAACTGTTTAATTTAATTGAACAGTGTAAACTGAGTGTAACAGGAAATAGAAATAATGAATTTATGGCATGAAAAAGGAAACTGCTGTAGTCTCCTACTGTTAAATCTTTAAATCTTTTTACATGTTAGGAGTGGTTCAGCTAATGCTTAAAATCAAGAAATTTTGTAATAGCATATAAAAAAGGCAGTAAGTTCTGTCTGCCACTCTTGAGTATTGAATGGCACTCTTCCAGGAGTTAAAATTGCAGTATTTTTAGAAGTTTACACATTTAGAACAAGCAGAACCCTTTCCCCCTCACCAAATACCTATTTATAGTTCAGCTTCAATTTATCAAACTCTTACTTCTGCTAATTTAACCTGGGGAATGTAAAGGGAAACAAACTGTGTATACAGATTAAAAGAAAAGATAGAAGCGAGGTTGTACATGTCATTTTATTTATTTATATAGTCATTTAGCAGAACAGCTTTCACAGATAAAGAGTAATAGGTGCTTTTTAAATTTGATGCTCACTTCCTCACTTTGAGAATCTAAAATATGCTGTAGTCCCTTACCTTTATCCTGTGCACTGCAGAGGAGTCTGCTGTAAAAGATTGTTTTGGTGAGAGCTGACATTCCCCCTGGAGTTGATAAGAGAGAGGCAGTCAGACTCTCAGAGAGTCACAGTGCCTTCAGAAAGCAGATTTTACGTACTAAACCTTTCAGCCTTGTGTGGGCAGAATCTGTGTGAACTCAGGAAGTCTTGCAGAATGATTTGAAACTTGGTTATTAACTTGTTTGCTTGTGGACCCCTTTGAAAACTGGTCTCTGTGCCCCTAATCAAGACATGAAGATCTTAAATATTAGTAGAATTCTTGCAACGTTGTTGTTGCTTTTAAAACAATTGACTTAATCTGAGATTTTTTTCCTCTAATCTTTGTCATCCTGTGTCTCTAATTTCTGCCGTTAGTTAACTTTCGTATTTTTCCCTAAACCAGTTGCTTTGAGGATTTATACCTATGTTCATAGATTATTAGCTATCTTTCAAGCTTAATTTTAATTCCAGTGATCATCTTTCCTGTAATCCCTTTATTAAAGTAATTACTTTTTTAAAAGTACTTCTGGATAAGATTTTGCAATAAAAGAAGAGCAAATGTGTTTCTACTTAAAACATTTTTTTAATTATTATTAAGGACCATATGATTTATTATTGGAACAAAATGGTAATTTTTCTCAAGGCCTGCAAATACTGATTTTTCTTGTAACTTGTTACAGGAAAGCTCTGCTCAGTAGATGTAGTTGCTGGAAACACAGATACATGTGTAAAGCAACAGGTCTTTCAGTTCTGCTTCATAGGTCCATGTGATTCTTTTGCTTTGCTTTGGTTATCTCACAGTAACCAAATTAATCACTGGACATATATAATTAAGATAGCATATTTGGCTTAATCTTTTATATATAAAAGCTCATAGCAACAAATACATAGGAGTCCTTGTGGAAATACTGAAAATGCTTAGAGATTCTGTTGATTTTAAGTACTAATGTCAGGGACGATCAATTTAGCTTGGTCGGTTGTTGCCACTCTGCCCTATCGCCAAACAACTTCTGTTCATTTGTCCTCTCCCTCTCTCCATGCTGCATGATACTTAAGCCCTGAAAAAAAACCACCCTGGTTTCCACGTAAAGGATATATTCTGCTGTGCAAATTATAATGCTCTAGGGCTATTAGGGCCCTTGCCCTAAAAAAATATTTTTAGGGCTTTTGCATTTTTTCTGCCTTGAGACATGATTGAATTTAATCACAAATTTCAAGCAACAGATTGGAATAGGAACTATGAAAACACTTTTTTCTCTTACCAAAACTTATGTTACTATGTTAATTTACAGTTTTTAAGGTGTAGTATTCTCTGATGCAAACAATGATCTCAGACAGTATCTTACCGTGGTGTATTTGAACATTAGCCACATTACAGCGGTAAGTACAGAATTCAGCTTTTGTAGACTCGACATGTAATAACAAAATGCTGTTATGGAAATATTTTTGTAGTTGTTTATACATATAATCAAAGAAGTTATTTAAATTGTCTCAGGTGTACATAACAAGCACAACATAACATACATACAATAATTATTTTTGGCAGTGTGGTGAAAAGACCTGCAGAAGCAAATAAGCTGTTGTGTCTTGTTACATCCAAGGAGCTGTTCTGTTGGTTTGTGCACTGATTGGTTGCTCCTATTAGGGCTCAGGTTGAAGGGTCAACCATGACACTTTAAAATAATAGTATGTCTACTATTTTTCACTGAGGTGCTATTTTACTTTGTAATTAAAAATACTTAGAAGCAGTGTTTTGTTTGGGGTTTTTTTAATTCTCATCCATCACATGGGAAATACATGTTATTTTCCGTTAGAGAGTTTAGAAAGGGTTGGTTGCATTGGTTTGTGGGTATCTAGATGGTGATATCAAATGCTATTTTATAATCAGAAAGATTTTTCCAAGGATTTTGCTGAAGGCTGTAGGATTTCCAAAGTAAAACATTGAAAGCTTACGACAATTTCCTTAGTTTAAAAGATGTTTTGCTTTTGGTTCTTGTTTCCGTCTTATATTTTTTTGATAATTTGTTCAAGAAGTCAGACCTGAACACAACTTCAAAATAAATGCCTTCAAATATTGTCATCAGCAGCATTTGTCTAGGTTTATGGTTTTAATAATCTTGTCCTTCGAGACAGCTCTTGTCACTGCTGTGACATCCTTCCATGTAAGGCCATTTGAAGGTGTGGAGTGCAGCCCTGCATGGCCAGATATCTCCACTCAGAATGTGATGGTGAAGGGCAACATCTATAGGAGCGGCTAGGAGGAACAAGATTTGAATTTAATCAGGGAAAAGTACTACAAATCCTCTATTACCTTTGCCTGCATCAGGAGCTGATTCTGCTTTTCTTTGGCTCTGAATGTTTTCATTGCTCTTACTAGGGTACTGAGACCTCTGTTACCTCAGGAACAGGTGGTTGTGGTTTGATCTCACCCTCAGCTTTCTACCATGCATAAATTTTACAAGTAGCTTCTGTCACCTTTTTGTCCTTTGCAGTATTTTCTCCAGTGGCTTTCTTTGCTCCCATCAAAGTTTCTTTGCTCCAGAGGGCCTTGTTTTTGTGTACCACCGTGCAGTTGAAGTGCTTGGTCCCAGTCTAAGGATGTTTTGTGTGTTTTGACGTTTTCTGTTTGGGGATGTACTGAGTTTAAACTGGTCAACCTTGAACACACCAGCTAAACTTAATACAGAGAAATGTATTTAATTAGACTGATCTTTTTCTCATTTAGAGAAAAAAGCTGCCTTTTTACCTATTTACTTTGTGGGCTTGTGCTTTCAGTAACTCTTTTGTTGCATGTATGGCAATGTTGTTCACAGCCAGCTTTTTCTGAGCTGCTTGCAAGTCCTCATAAATTAATTTGGCTCTTGTGAGAAACTAACCTGGACCGGTGGTTTCTAGATGTATTTTTTTTTTTCTTCTGACCAAAAGTAAGTAATGCTAGTTAATATGTGATGCTCAACACAGGGGGCTCTGTAGCCCAATAAACGGAATCTGATGCATTGTATGGAGTGGATACAACAGTAAGCACTAAATTGAGATATTATCATATTGTACACTCTGTTTTTTCCTTTATTTTGCTTTAAAGTTTTCAGTTCTGAAGTGCTGAGTTGGTATGATAATTACCTGTAGAGTAGTATTCTAAGTAAGCAACATAGTGCTCCAAGATGACGATGTTAGTAGGTCACTTGGTTGTGCATTGATGCTGTAAACCAACTGCCAGTAATTTAGTCAAGTGTGAACTAGTTTACCATTATTGCCAGTCCAAATATACCTCTCCCTTAACTTAAAAAAAAAAATTAAATTCAACAGTATTAGACAGTTGCTAGGTAAGGAGCTTCAAATTGTGAATAGTAAATCATACCTCCATAGGTACTACAATGAATTAATTAACTGTTTGGTTAAATCTGGGGTTGGTTTTGGTTTTGTTTAGGTCAGTGAATGACTTTGTCACTAAGTATTTTTAGGAGCCCAGCAAGAACTCCAAAGGTGACCTGAGTGTGTGATGGCAAAGAGCCTGGAATTGTACTCGTCCAGAAATGAGCACTGTCTGCATTAGAAATTTGGGCATGCTGATATCTCACTTATAGGAAACTTCTTTTATTGAAATGGTAATAAAATATGACCTGATGAAACTAAAAGCTGAACAATGGAGTAGTAAAATCAATTGCTTTGTTCAGGAATATCTTTTACTATATACTGTTTAACTTAGTTACTGAGTGAATGTTTTAAGAAGAATAAATCTTTAAGGGCTTGTGAGGATTTCAACCACCACATCAACTTTTTTTTTTTTACTTAAAAACAAACAAGTTCCTTTTGATGGTGATGGGCAGAGGAGTGGGGTTTTGAGCATTTGCACATTTTTTTTAAGGTTGAAGAGATGAGGATCAACATCTGTAGATGCTTCCATCATTTCCCAGAAAGTGCACAAAATGAGAGAAGAAATTCTGTAGTTAAAAGCAAGTAAACAAGTTAAGGGATTTTCCTTCTGTCCTCACTTCCATATCCTGAAGTGTATCTCTGCAGCACATAAAGATTGTCTTATACCTGTTATTTAATAAGCTCAGTGTAAGTTTCTTTTGCTGGCTGTGCAATGGAAAAGTATTTTAAAAAGACAATGGGGAAAAAATGAATTGATGTAAAAACTAAACAACTTTCTGCAATTCCTGTACTACTTTTTCATTCTTCAGCACTAATAAAGCAGCACATGGACTCAAGCATGAAAATAGGTTAAATCTGAGTAATTGCTGGTTTATCACAAAAAGTGGGAGAAAGCAGTAATTTAATTATTTTGATGTGAGTCTTTAAAAAGCAAGTTTATCTTAATAACTTGAAATGAAAGTAGAAAGGATCAAAAGAGCCATGAGTTTTATGACTGGGTAAGGAGAATTACATTCATGGGGATTTTAAAAAAAAAATATAGTAGAGCCTAATTCTTCACTCACCCCGGTACAAATCTAGAGCAACTCTATTGAAATCTGTGCAGTTACTGACTGCAATAACACTCATTGAGAAGAAAATTAGATTCACGGGGTCTATTCTGAACGTAGCCTATCAGTTGTGTGCTGTGCAAATCCCATTATTAAAGTAATAGGCTGACATGTCATGTTAAGGATGGCTGTTTTTCCAAGATGAACATGTTTATAGCTCTCCTCATCTTGTGACTACTTTTTAAAGGGGCAGGGGGATATTGAGAATACTTATTTTGTGCTCAATTAATATTCCTTCCGTGCACTCTCCTTCCTCTCATGCGCTTTATGTGTGGGTGCGCAGTCTGCACTCTCCATCATCTATCTGTCTGTGTCTCTTTGGCTGTGACAGTCACCACTCTGGCCTCAGACTTGTGCGACAGACGAAAAGCCCACCAAGATTTTCAGTTAAATGCAGCAGGTTATAATTTTGCTCCTAAATATGATGTGTATTTTCACTCTTAATGATGTTGTTGTGAATTGGGAGTAACACCTTAGACTTCAGCTTTGTTTTGTGTTTGTTTTTTGTTTTTTTTTTTTTTTTTTTTTTTTTGTAAAAAGTCAAAGACAAAAAAGCCACACAAAACAGAAAAACAAAAAC
>JANIJG010009716.1:7787-41610 GCA_024611175.1 Megaceryle torquata | reverse complement strand
CAAGGGCTGGAACCCCTCTGCTGTGAGGCCAGGCTGAGAGAGTTGGGGTTGTTCAGCCTGGAGAAGAGAAGGCTCTGTGGAGACCCTATTGTGGCCTTTCAGTACTTCAAGGACCTATAAGAAAGATGGGGACAGACTTTTAGCAGGATCTGTTGTGACAAGTGAAGGGGTGATGGTTTTAAACTAAAAGAGGGGAGATTCAGACTAGAGAGAAGGAGAATTTTTTGATGTTGAGGGTGGCGAGACACTGGAATAAGTTCCCCAAGGAAGTGTTCCAGGCCAGGTTGAATGGGCCTGTGAGCAACCTGGTCTAGTGGAAAGTGTCCCATGTCACAGAGCTTGGACAGATGAGCTTCAAAGGTCCTTTCCAACCCCATACATTCCAGGATTCTAAGATTTTGATCCCCTGTGCTCAAGCAACGAAAGAAGAAAATTCTAAGAAACAGCTGTTGAGGTTCACACGAGGCAGAGGCCAGCAGGGTGAAAACAGAAGAGAAAGAGCGGAAGATGGGTCTTCAAAGCAAAGAGTGGCAGCTCACTGTTGATGTGATATAGCAGAGGAAGCCACTGGGAAGGACGCCAAGTGAAGGGTAACACAGGAAAAGTGATGGTCCATCATTGTAGCAGCAGCTGGATGGAGTTGAATGGGTACCACATTCATCAAGGTCAGGAAAAAAGATGCTGCAGCATTTGAGATATGAGGTGGTGAAATAGGTCCGTGTCAAAGAGGAAGCCAAGATCATGACTTCAGTGACACTCAAAAAGCTCAAGATGGCATTTATCTAGGTCACAGTGACGTGGAAGGGACATAGTAATGGGGGGTTACGGGAGCTAGTTGCCTGCATGAGGAGATGTGCACGTAATAGTGAGTTTGGATAGAGAATACAAAGCTCCAGACAGATGAACCTCTCTGATTTGGCCACAGAAGGGCAAATGCTGTGGTTTTATGTGCATGTGAGATTGTTCAGAGAAGAGGAGGAGAAGGGGACCTGACAGAGCAGACGCAGCAAGAAGAATTTTCTTCAGAAGGCCTAAAGATCCCTGGAGAGGCTACACTCTCACTAAACAGAAGAAATGAGAATGGAGTATGAAGATGATTAACATCACAAGAAGCAAGGAAAAAATATCAGCCATACCACCAAACAGCATGTGGCTGAAAACAAATCCCAAGGCAATAGAATATTAGTTTTTTTTTCAGTTCTCTGAAACATTCCCACTGCCATAAGATCCCTTCAAAATTATATGACAGTTGATTAGAAAGCTCTAAAGCCAACTCTGTAGTATTCCTCACTGCAGCTAATCTGGTTGTGCAGACATAAATAATAATAACAACACTACTACTAATAAAACAAACACACGCTGTGGATAATGTTTAGCTGTTGCCATAACTGTTCAGAAGTAGTACAAATTTTGGGTAAGATGAATTGTTTTTTTTTTCAATGATATAAAATTTCTCGCTTTTCTTTTCTGAAATCAGGATTCATTGTTACAGTCTTTTGTCAATTCATATCATGAATTTATTTGCTGCTAATGAATTTAAGAAATTCCTCTTTTAGAAATTCATCTTCCATCAACCTTATAGACCTCACATTCTACAGACCTGCAATTCTTTCCAGTATCTTTTATTTCCTTTATCAACAATTTATGTTTTCTATTTACTGATCCACATTCATCCTTCACTATCCTTCCCCTTTACGCCACCTTAAATATTTCCTCCTCTTAATCATAATGCTTTTCAAAATAGAAGCATCCTTTTGAGTGAAGAACTGTCGGTCTTTTACATTTAAATCTTTCCTAAACATCTTCAGATTATTCCCCTAATTATGTTTAACCTCTCCTCTCACCATTGTTCACGGGTACAGAAAATAACCCCGTTAAAAGCTTTATGTTTGTGTACATACATATATAGGTATTAATGAAGAGAACTATGCCATGTTTGTTCAAGGCAGAGGAATTAGGCTCGTCTTGTACAAGTTCAACTTTGAGTACATGACCTATTGCCCACGTGAAGTGGGATTAACAACATTTAATTATTTACTCTGCATTTCCCAGGTATCATAAGGTATTAGCATGACCCTGCTGTATTCTTCTGGGCCATCAATCAGCTCTCTAAAAGAAAGCAGAGGCTCTCACCCTTCCATGTGGAGTTAACACGCAGGTAGTAACCATAATTGATGGCAGAGAAAACCCACGACACATAATAGCATCGAATTACTATCAAAACACTGCACAATCAAATATAATAAAGGCTGATGGGTCAGCAGGCTCCTTCTTTTAGTGGGCATATTTCCCTGTGTGCACAAGTTTGGGACCGCTTGCATGGAGGTCAAGATCGAATGGATTTGGTAAAGAAACTAAGCATGAAAGACCAAGCAAAAGCAAGGTGCTATCACAGGTAATACAAAGCCTGCTGATGGGAAAATCAGAGCTATCAACCAGTGACTGATCTGCTGGGTTACCTCCAGCATGATAAAACAAGCCTTCCCCAAGTGAGTCCTAACGTTGCAGAGAGAATACAAAATCCTAAAAAATGCCGTAACCAATACAGTCAGCTTTTCCTGCTTGGAATGTGAATACCCTGGATGTACTGAAAAATCAGGTTATTGTAACTGGTAAATGGGAGAACCCCACTCTATTGATCTAGCATAGACCTGCCTGGAAAGCAGTTTCACCCTAAAAGTGGAGGGAAAATAATGAAATGGGTCCCGAGAGACAGCGCTGAGATATAAATGGGCATTTAAAGCAAAATTTTCCTAGTAGATTTCTCAGTGTTTCCCACAGTTCTCATTTCAACCTAGTCCATTTCTCCCACCCCCTTGCAAAAGTATCTGGACTTATGACATGTATCACCATTACAATATGGATGCTGCATGGCCTTTGGCTGTGCCTTTTACTTGCAGATAAAAATCTCCATCTCCTTCTTCCCTCAAAGCTTTTTAAAAGGACAAAAAGAAAAAAAAAAAAAAGAGGGGTGGGAGCAACAGAAATAAATCATTTTTGATTTGTCAATCGAAACATCAGGCTTCAGCAGAATGCACAGGCTGATGTGTTAGGACAGACTTACAACACTCTGAAAAATGAGTACCTGGTAGGGACCAAGAGCTGGGGGTAACAATTCCTAGATGCCGAATGTGGCATTGCCCTTGAAACGACAAAACCCCTTTGTACCTCACAGGGTCTCTGTGACCTACTTCACTCCAGAAGGGTAATTGGAACAAACAAGAATCCTGTCTCTCAACATGGCACAGAGTTAAGTTTCTTGTATATTTAACATCATTCTACAAGCAGGGCCAAAGAACAGAACAATTTTCTCAAGCAAAGCCTCAAAGAGACTAACACACTGGCTCCTGTGTTGCCTCAGAAAATCATTTTGGACTTTATTCCAGCTCTGTTCGGGCTCTGGGGGACAGTTTATGTCAATCTTTTCTTCTTTTTTTTTTCAAAAGTATTGTAGGTTAAACTTTGGGCCTAACAACCCTGACAGTGTCCCTTTACATTTTTTTGATGAGCCATTGAGTAGCATTATGACAAATTATGGGACCTGATGATATGTAACAAGAACATCTCTTCCAGTCAAAGGCTGTGGAAGAAATAAAAAGCCTGAAAGAAAGATTTCTGGACAAAAAAAGAAGAGAAACCTTCTCCTCTTCATTAGTACAAGGAATGGCAGATGGTGAAATACTTCTATTAACCATGAAGTAAGGTTTCCTTGTATGACTGTGTTCCCTTGAAACAGTATGCAGAAGATACAAACTCTTCTTTCGCTTGCGGAGCTATATAGATGACGTGAAAACCTTTCAAAATCACCTTATTTAGAGGCTAGGCTGCCTTTACACAGTATTGTCTGTACTACTTTGTGGTCATTCTTCATTATGGAAATCATCTGTATGATACCAATGTTGATCAGAGTCAACCTACTTCTGCCTTTATCGGCTGGAAGTAACGGCCTGCCGGCTGTGATGTCAACTAGCTGCTGAAGAAGCTGTGGGGACATTTTGCAGGCAGAGAAGCAGCAGAGTTCACTATTAATAGATGATTTTTTATTAAACAGTTCATTATTAATAGATTATTTACAAATATTTTCCAAGTGTCATCAGCTGTTCACCTGGGAAGAGCTTTTTAATAACATTCACAAAATAAATAAATAAATAAAAGATGAGCTACATTGATATTTTTATTACTAAAGGCATCAAATTATCGGTATGGTTAAGAAAAAAGCCAACTCCTACTTCCTATCTCCTCCATAGCTACCTTTTTTTTTTTTTTTTTCACAATAGCTCTGAACAGAACCTGTATTCTTTAGTTAGTAGTAAACCAGAGGACAGCACTTAAAACCTTTGATATCGATCATTTTGCAGAAGCAGACCCTGATGTAGACCTGTTTTTAGGAGCTTCAGCAATAGCTCACAAGCATACCTCTAGAAAACAGTGGAAACTGTAATTACAAAGCTAATCTTCCTGAAACATTAGGCATTCTCAGCCTAACCCCATCTCCCATAACACTTCTGATGTTTAAGATGATTGGGTAAACAATACAACTTTACAGGTAAACAACTTCCCAGATAAGCACCTGCTCTACTAGTCCACAGTTAAACAATTGCTGGGGGTTTTTTTAAGATCATAGGATTGTTTTGATTTGAAAAGACCTTTAAGATCATCCAGTCCAACCGTTAACCCAGCACTGCCAGGTCACCACTAAACCATGTCCCTCAGCACCACATCTCCACAGCTTTCAAATCCCTCTAGGGATGGGGATTCCACCACTGCCCTGGGCAGACTGGGACAGGCCTTAATAACCCAGAAGACATTTCTCCTCATGTCCAACCTAAACCTCTCCTGGTACAACTTGATGCCATTTCCTCTTGTCCTATCACTTGTTCCTTGGGAGAAGAGACTGACCCCACCTGGCTCCAACCTCCCTTTAGGGAGTTGTCAAGAGTGAGGAGGTCTTCCCTGAGCCTCTTTTTCTCCAGGCTGTAGAAACCCAGTTTCCTCAGCTGCTCCTTACAAGGCTTGTGCTCTAGACCCTTCACCAACTTCATTGCCCTTCTCTGGACATGTTCCAGCCCCTCAGTGTCCTTTTCTTGGAGTGAGAGGCCCAAAACTGAACCCAGGATTCGAGATGTGGCCTCCGCAGTGCAGAGTCCAGGGAAACAATCCCTGCCCTAGTCCTGCTGGCCACACTAGTGATGATCCAAGCCAGGACGCTGGTGGCCTTCTTGGCCACCTGGATACACACTAGCTCATATTCGACTGGCTGTTGACCAACACCCCCAGGTCCTTTTCTGCTTACACATCTCCAGCCACTCTTCCCCCAGCCGTGAGTGCTTCAGGAGGTCGCTGTGACTCAAGTGCAGGCAGGACATAGCCCTTGGCCTTGTTGAAGCCTGAGTCTTTTCTTTCATAGTGAAAAACCTCCCCATTATTCTAGCACATCCCATTTCTCTGTGGGGCACTAAGAGCCTGTTACCAAAGTTTACCTTCTCACTTTGCATCAGGGATCAAAAGGTTATCAATAAGCAATGATGACCTCATTATTAATATGATCTTTGCCTAGGAAAACTGGTATCTAACTGTATACTGAGAGTCTGAGAGATAAAGAATATAGTTGGCAAAACACTAAAAATTATTCCATTTTCACATTCCCCTTATAATCACTATGGACCCTCACACCAGATTCTTTATGTAATCTGGCAAGTATTAACTTAATTTTGCCTTATTAGTAAATACATTAAGCACATATTAAACTATGATTTATTACAATTAGGTTTGTGCTAATTTAATTAAACACTGAGGCCTCTTAAGTATTTTATGAAATGCAGGTACGGTGCCTGGCAAGTGGGGATTTTCTGCAAACAATTGTTCAGGAATCCTTGGTGATAGTTTGAAGACCTTGATTGTGGACTATCTACCACTGAGGAGTGCTGGGATTTAGGATGAAAATGTACACGTTTGTTATTTACAATATTTCAGTGAAATCTTTCATTCAAGGGTCTGACTATAGAAATACTTTGTATTTAAACAGACTTGGAACTCTCACAGCGTAGCTTCTAAAAAGTACATTCTTGTCAAAATATTGTCTTCAACATCTGTAATTACCTCTAGTATTTTATATATGGTTCCACAGGTGCCTATTTAATAAGCTGGTATGTAATTAACTGTTTTACCTGTTGTGAGATCCCATGAGCAGAGCTAAACAAGGGACATGAGAAAATACAAGTATCTTTGGGCTCAGCTACATTGTACTGGGAACTCTCCAGCAACCCCTTTTTGCAAAGAAGCCTGAAAGGATCCAGATGGCAGTGGAAACAGGTGATGGAAATGCCTAAAAGAGCCAAGTTTCATTAATTACGCTGCAGCATGCCAAGATGCAGTCATAGAATGGTTTGGGTTAGAAGAGACCTTAAAGATCATCTAGTTCCAACCTCCCTGACATAGGCAAGGACACCTTCCACTAAACCAGGTTGCTCAAAGCCCCATCCAACCTGTCCTTGAACACATCCAGTGATGGGGCAGTCACAATTTCTCTGGGTACCCTATGCCAGTGTCTCACTGTCCTCACAGTGAAGAACTTTTTCCTTGTATCAAGTACAAATCTTCCCCCTTTCTGTTTAAAACCACTGTCCCTTGTCCCATCACTACAGGCTGTGCTAAAAGGTCTTTCTCCACCTTTCTTATGAGCCCCCTTTATATATGGTTCATTTAGAGGAAAAGGACTATTAAATGAGCACCAGCACAAAGAAAATAACACTTCCACGGACATTGTTCTGGTCCAAACAGAAGATGTATATCCAGGCTGCATTAAGGCTGGACTGGTAAAAAACATGTTTAGTACCTGCATGGAGGAGAGAGCTGAGGTTATAGCCACAGAGAGCTGTCAGGATGGTGTTTCACTGTGGGCAGACAGCAATACACTCAGCTATATGCCTTATCACACATAATGCTGAAATGTCAACTCCACATGCAGAATGTTTAGAATTATAGAATCATCTAGGTTGGAAAAGACCTTCAAGGTCATTGAGTCCAACCATCAGCCCTACTCCACAAGTCCCTAAGCACCATATCTACACACGATTATTAAACATTTCCCTTGACACACTCAAGTCAATAACTTGCAGCCTGAAGTTGGAATATGAAAATCAGCATGTAAATATTTCCCAGCCCATCTTGCAAGTGACAGTTGATTCTTCCAGTTGGGTAAAAACTGTATTAGAAATACCCAGCCACCTTTCTCTGCCACTGCAGACAACACATAGCAGGAATGTGCTGTGAGCCCAAGGTAATGAGTCTGGAAATGGAAAATATGCATGATAACTTTTGATCAAAATACTTTTTTAAAAAATAATTTGAAAGTCAGCATATCCCTTAACCAAACAAGATCCAAATACAGAGTACCAAGGAAAAAAGATAGGTTATCACTCAATCAACACTACTGATTGTGAGACCTCTCTAGAGCCTGCTGAAATATTTGAAAAGAATCAGTAATGAGCAGAAAGCCATATACTATTCACTGGGTAAGTGTATGATCCCCTTCACTATATCCACCTTTCTAAGCCCAGACTGCTGCCACATTCATGTGATAAACATCATGTCTCACCATAAAATTTGAACTGTCTTTTTTGAAATTTTTTTTTAAAAAAGGGCAAAAAAGGCAAAAAAAAAAGCAATTTATAACTGACCATTCACAGCTCACTGACTGGTGGCCATCCAACCAAAAAGTAATTATGTGCACGACAATGATGATATTAAGCCCAATGTAATAGGATTGCTTCCAATCCTAAGGTTAAGTAAATCATGAACTGTAGTTGTATGTATAAATATGTTGGTGAAAGCATTTAGGTTGTCTGGAAATGGGCTAGACTGCTTTAGTGTTTTGTTTACTACCACAAAGTCTTAGCCCAGCTGAAAAGCACCAGCATTTACAGTAAACACAAACCAGCCACCTCATTAACAATTTTCAAGTGATGATTTAGAAGCTAAAATGTCCCATCCCCCCACCAAGAAATACTGGCTTGCATGACAAGCGCACACCATGCACGCAGCCACTTAAGTCCCAAAAGGAAGAGCTTTGGAAAGGAGAAATATAAGGGAGCTGAAACAGTCTTTGAGGGAGCTGCCAATTTCTTGTCAAATGAAACAGAGTCAGAAATACTCCAGCCTAGCTTCGTAATCCAGCAGCACAAAGCGCAGCTCTTCCTCTCCACATTAAAAAGACAGATTCAAAGTGCTGGGGAAGGAGACGCAAAAAAGTCAAATCAATGCCATATCAGTTTGAAAACCACAATGAAGGTGACGTGTGTGTGGCAGCAGAAGCTGACAAGTGCCAAATAACCACTTCTTGGATGTACCCTGCAACCTCAGGCCTACCAGGTGAGAATCGTATTCTAGTAAACATTGGTTTTATTTAAATAACACACAACTATTTCCCACATTTTAGCATCCCATTCAAATGGGAAATTTGCAATGATATGTTTAAGCCTCACCAGAGTTTCTGATGTCACTCCAACATCATGCTGTTAAATACATTGTGATATCCTTGCAAGACATCTGCTGCTACCAAGGAAACTGTTCCATCCTTGTCTCCTCCCAGCCCTTAGATAAATAATTCTTCAGGGAAACTGTATACTCTCACAGGGAGACTTGGCAGCTGGCTCAAACAACTGAGTTCACTGCTCAAAGAAAGTCAACAGAGCCAAAGATGTAGACTCTGCTCTGGTGAGACCCCCCCTTGCCGTTCTGGGTCCACCAGCTCTAGAGTCCTCAGCGCAGGAAAGACAGAGACTTGCTGGAGTGGAACCAGGGAGGCCACACAAATGATCCAAGGGCTGGAACCCCTCTGCTGTGATGCCAGGATGAGAGAGTTGGGGTTGTTCAGCCTGGAGAAGAGAAGGCTCTGGGGATACCCGAATGCAGCCTTTCAGTACTTAAAGGAGCCTATCAGAAAGATGGGGAGGGACTTTTTAGCAGGGTCTGTTGCAACAGGACAAGGAGTGATGGTTTGAAACTAAAACAGGTGAGATTTACATTAGAGAGAAGGAAGACATTTTTTACACTTAGGGTGGTGAAACAGTGGCCCAGGTTGCCCAGAGGTGGTTGATGCCCCATCCCTGGAACCATTTCAGGTGAGCTTGGATGGAGCTCTGAAGAAAATGCAGATGTCCCTGCACACTGCAGGGAGCTTGGACTAGATGAGTTTTAAAGGTCCCTTCCAACCCAAACCAATCTATATTTCTATGAATTTCTCCTCCTCAAAAGTTTACTTTTCTAAGGTCTTTAACTCCTTGATGGAGACAAATACAGAAAATTAGGAGCTGATCATGGGCCTTCTGGTTTGTAATAACTTGGGCACTGAAGGACTGGTTGAAAACCTCACTAAGCAAGAAGCACCAAGGACACCAGGCTGAAAAACTCCCATCTTTGTGTCGGTGACAGAAGGCTGAAGAGCACACAGCAATCCTGGTTGCTGGTATAGGGATCAGGGACACACAGGTCAGCAAATACACAGATTTATAGAAGTTTTTCTTCCAAAGGTTAAGAAAAAAAAAAGTTTCTGATAGCTTTTCTGGGCTGCCTAGAAGTATTAAAACTTTTCTACAAAATAAAATGCATAAATCGGCCCCAGAACGAGGATATGGAATTGCAGACAATAGTTGAACTTGAAACCATTGAAACAGATCTGTTGTTCTTCCAAAGAGCAAAGAAACCCATCAACATTGACTATTTTCTTTTCTCTTAATTCTGGTTTGGCCCCTATATGGCAAGTGAAAACTGATCCTAAACAACAAAATAGATGAAAAAAACTTAAAGCTGCATTTTAAGGGGTAGGACTGACCAGCACAGGATTAATTTTAGGAACAAACAAACAAAAAACCAAATCCATTTAAAAGGGAAGCAGTAGAAGCACCTTCAGAAAAGGCTGAGAACCTGCAATTCCTTTTTGCAGAATGGCTTTATTATTGCAGCCAGCAGTAGATGAATAGAGCAGAATTAGACTGACAAGTGGAAATAAAGATTTGGGGTGCTACCAGAGTATTTTGACTGCATCTTTCCAGTGCCAGTCACAGCACATTCCAAGCAGGGGAAACATAAACTCTTCATCTGATGCGTGGCTAATACAATGTTGTACTTCAGCGTACTATTAAGTACTGCTCCCACCTCTCCAAACTACACATGCAAGCAAAAATTAGGTATTGGGGGATATTCAAACGTGAGAAACAAGATTGGTGGTACATGAACAAGAAGCATCACTTGTGATTAAATATTTTCTTATATGGTGCTTTGAGTTCGATAAGGTTGCATTTAATGATTTTCATTTCAGGAGGAATCTGAATTAAGAAAGATGTGACACTTTTATAGGCAAGAAATTAACAGCAGCCTTAATCAGCCTCTGAGACAAGAGAACCTAAACTAAGGACCCAGCTACCGACCCTTTGCTTCTTTTAAAGCAGTCAGATTTATCCTCATTAAGGGATGGAAACAGCCCTTGCTCTGCTTGGTAACGTCATCTTCATACCATTTGCAGACAAACCGAAAGCTTGCCGGAGCAGGTGCCAAAACCAAGTAAGATGCGTTCTTGCAGCTTGAAGGTTTAACCAGATTCGTTTCGAAAACCTGAAAATTGATGTGCTGTAATTTCACATGCGCTCAACATGTGTGCTCAGCAGCGACGGAAAATGAAATATCTTAAATATTATCAAACGTTACATCATTAAATATAAATTAGATGGAAACGGGGGAAAGCTAAAAATTGACTAGGAGTTCAGCTACTCTAAATGGCTAATACGGCCATTTTTCACCTGAAGCCCTCTCCAATACAGTTTTGCCATTAAGCAAAAACCTAAAGAAAGGTAATCAATTCCAACTAAAAAGCACTTCTCCCGGAATGACTGCACTTCAAAGCCCTGGCTGGCTGCCAGCCCCCCTCCTCTCCCCCCAGCCCCCCCAGACAACAGCTATCAATGTTTCTGACTATCACAGGAGCACGAGGGGCCATGCATAATTGACTAGAAGATGGGCTAAAACTGTGCCCAATCAGTGTGTGATCAAAAACGCGTGGAATATTCAGCGCCACTTGATTACATGGAGGCACGTCCTTTTGCTCTCCTCATGAAATCTCTTCAAGGTCCAGAGTACTGTAATAAGATCATTACTGTCAAGCGGTACGAATCGCAGGCAATGAGTCTTGGGATAGGAAGTCATACTTCACAAGCTCCTCTGGTCTCTCCTTTTTTTTTCCCCACCCCCCCTCTCCCTCTCTCTCTCTTTTTTTTTTTTTTTTTTTTTGTATTTTACTGCGTGTTGAGGCAGCAAGGCGACGAGGTGACAGATAATGATCACATCACTGTGTGGCAACTAGAAAGGCACTTTTAAGAAAGAGCACAGAGAAATCAGCTTAAGAGAAACTCAAACATTTTTTTTTCCCCTTTTTTTTTCCCCCTCAAAAATTAAATAGAATTAAACTGTGCAGTATTCCCCTTTCATGAATTGTGATTTAATGTCATTGAATTTAATCATTTGATAGATTTTCATATTATACCAAAGCCTATTACCTCACAGACAAATGGCCAATTTTCTCCGTCTCATGCTCACAAAAGAAATCTTTAATTTTTTTTTTTTTTTTCCTTTTTGAGGGGGAGAAGTGGTGGAAAATGTCACTGATTAGGCCTGTTCAAGTTTTCTTTTTACTCACTCCTTTCACTGGAGTTGCACACTACAGATAATGCATAACATCGATCACAAGCTACCTATCTGTAAAGAGAAAGGTGGAGGGATGGAAAACAGGAGATGAAAGCACGGGGTGTAAAACAAACATGCAGCAAGCTCAGTGCTGAAATCTCATGCACAGCACGTGGGGCTGCAGCAGAGACTTCAGATGGAAAGACACCAAGTATCTGCTCACTGAATTTGACAGCTAATTTAAGGCACCTATTTGATTAAAACTTGATAGAAGAACACAGGTTTGAAATGACTGGTCACAGATGGAAATAAAAAGAGGTCCACATTACTGTTACAGGGTTGTCTTATAAATGCCCAACATCATTACCACGGAGCATCAAAACTGGAATGGCTCCACAGTTGCATTTTTCAAATGGAGAAGGCTGCTGCAATTGGACAAGAGCCTACTGCTTAAGGGGAAGAAAAAGTCAGCCTACGTAAGAACACCTGCCTAGATCCACCAGCGCCTGCCCTCTACCAGTGCCTGCCATCTATGGAAGATTAAATCCTGTATCGTGGCACTTTCCACCTGGCATTTCACTATCAAGAAACCCACCCTCTCATATCCATTGGTCACCCTTTCAAACAGATATCATTCATAGACTCTCCCTCAGGGCAAGATGAAGATGTCCAGCTCTGCAGACATCTCATGGGCTCTATCTCCATGCCCATGAAGAGACTAATGCCCATTAACACACAGAAACAAGGAATACAAAAATGCTTATAACATCAATCTCAGGATTAATAGGTAACTTTGGAAGAACCAAAATCACAAAAGGAAATTGAGAGAAGAATCACCGTCCCTTCAAGGGAAACAACTTTAAATTGCTCAGGCTTTTGCACTTTGTCCACTTTTCTTAAATAAAAATTCCTGAGAGAAGTATGCGTAGATTCAACAACTTACTTAGTAAAACTGTTTTATATACACCATCACCTTCCTCAGTATTGGTTTGGACCTGCTTTTTAAAAGGTGTCACAAACATTTTGACAAAGAACCAAAAGTAAAAGGGCAAAAATACTTCTTGATGCATAGGTTGTTATTAAAAATCCTGAAGTCTAAGAGATCTGTAAATAAAAAAAATCCCACCAGCGTTAAAAAGGAGCAGAAGCAGCATTTGGTTGCAACTGACAAAGCACAGTGTCTATCTGTGTGAAGCACAACCAGCAAATTCCCCAAACCTGTGATGGTAGAAGGTACAAAAGAGTGTCAGACTCATAATGCTGGACAAATCCTGTGTGTGCAGACTCTTGAACTGGAACCAGCTGCAAACATAATCCTCAGTCTCATTGCCCTGCAAGCAGACGGCGCTAGGTACACCTAAATTCACAAACTCTTATCAACTGAGACTCCTTCCATCTCTCTTGCTTGATGCTATGCCTGGAATACCTTTGTTTGGAGCACAGAGCGGGGGAAAACTGGCAACGCTGTGAATTCGGGAAAGATCATCAGCTTGTTTCACCTGGATTTAAAGGCAGATGTGGTCTGACTGCCCACTGAGGTTCTTCAGACCTGGAGCAAGGAGGGTAATTACAGAAGGAATATTTTCTGACACTATGCTCAGATCAGTTCTTAGCCCTAAGAATGCACTGAGTAGCAGCATATATTCTTCAGGGCTTACTTGTAATTGTCTAAAATAAAAACCACAACACTGACTTGTTATTTTTACATTCTGTTCTGTGTGTACCCTGATTACAGTTCTTTGCAGAATAATGCCAAGAGGATGTTTCATAACTCTAGGGTAGAGCAGACCTATTGACACATTTCCCTTTGAACCCCAGGTTTGAGCTGTACACAGGAAACCACCGCAGTCAAGACGCTGTCATTAATCTCACATTACCTACTGCAAATATAAAAAGCGTGTCTGTAATCAACCAGCATCCCATCAACCCTCCCCCCTTAAAGCTGCCCTGTGCCTCCTAAGGCAAACATCAGGTCAAGAAGGCATGCCGTGGAGAAGCAGAGCCACAACAGGTTGAGGCCTGAGGTCCACCTAAGCCTGCTCTGTTTTCATCAGCAACTAGTGGGAGGTGCCTCCAAAAAGCAGAAGAGCAACAGGTACAGCAACATGTACCTTGCCTGACCTTCCAGAAAAGTTCATGCTTGTGGGACTTCCTGGGAGAGGCTCTGATCTTGATTTTAAGAGGCCTTCATGCATTTTTCTTTTTCATATTTGTCTCATCTAGTGCTTAGCTAGAGTTTTAGCTGCTCAAGGTCTTCTGAAGGGAATTACTTAGGCTTCCATTCTTTAAAGGCAGCTTCTTTCCATTGTTACCTCTTCAACTCAGCTCCAAAAGGCTGAGGAGTCCAAGTACATAGAAAGCTGAGGACAAGGTATTCCTCAAAGAGTCTACTCCAAAATACCTTGTTCATTTAAAGTGTGACACCTTGACTCAAGAGTTCAGTTATGTGGTGAACAGGAGAACAAAGTTACACTTAATGACCTTGATTTAGTCATTTACTAAATAAATAATCTCATTTTATTTGTAAGATATTTTAATTTAGGTATATAGATTCATAATGAAATTAAATGGTCTTAAGCTCTAGAGAAACCGGTCAGGAACTTTTAAAGTAGACAACTGTTACTCAAGTAACAGAACAGAACTAACCGCTCTAGCAGGATGAATATTTTACAAGTACTTCTTGCTATCATCTAAACATCATCTTGTGGACACCCAGAAGCTTTTCCATAATCACAGTCTCTCAGGCCAAAAGCATAGTTCTGAGGACACTAATTACCCAAAGACAGAAAAATGCTAAGGTGTCATCTGTTTTCCTTCAATTACAAAAATTAAAAATGATAAAACTTCATCCTTTTCTGAAAAATGAGACCAAATTGCAATGCAGCACTTGTACTGAGGGTACCCAGCATACCCTTCTGCAGTCACAACGCAGAGCCGTTAATGTACTAAGAGTGGGACCAATTTTCAGAGAAATGTAGAAAAAAAGAAGTGTGCTGGTGTGTACAACCATCATCAATTCATCCCGGGCCTCATCCTTTCCAGAATCCCCTCTCCTGCTGACCACCACTGCGACACTTTTCCTTTCAACCGGGTAGGCGGAACCTGCAGCCTCTTCCGACCCTGAGCTAACAGTGGTTTTAAAGAGAAGAAGGAATCTTTCAACTTGTTTAGCCTGCAATGAAGTAGGTTAAAACAATAGATGAGCTTCACCTCCCTTGTCTTTCACTCCTCAGCATCAACATAAATGTCTTTCAGCAGCAACCCTTTCATGTCAGATAGGCTGTGACGACTGAGGCAGAAGGTTTCCCAACAAGTGACCTTTATGCCTTGGTTGAAAGTAAGTCTCTGAAGATTTGGTCTAGATTTTATTAATTTTTGCCCTCCTGTTTCTCAGGTGCACAGCAATCGGCCAGGACTGAATCTCCTGCGAAGCAGCGAATAAAGTTACCGATGATCAGTTGAATTACAGCCAAAGAGCGTTTTGACGCTGAATAGGTGATAACCCCTGAGACACTTGCAGTACGCTTACATCAAAACAAGCATTTGGCATTACAGACAACAAATACCGTCACATACTGTAGGGTTTTTCTCCTTTTTTTTTTTTTTTAAGTTCTCATGCAGACAGAAGAAAATACAGCTAGACATTTTGCTCATAGTTGGCATTAAAATTGAAACAAAAAAGACCTGGATTGTTTGATAGGTTTGTTTTGTTTTTAACAAAGCATCTAGAGCAGAGAGCAGCTCCATCAGGCACGGTCTACAATGTTTCCAAGATAATTCACAAACTAAAGATGCATATGCTTACCAAACCACGCTCCTTAAGCAAGCTTGTTAAACTCCAGGTTTAGTGAGGATAAGCAAAGAAGAACTTTTTTTTTTCTGTGTGTGTGAGAGTGTGCAGTATGGAATTTAGCAAAATGCTATTTGCTGAAATTTCTGAAATGTTTCATGCACAGGACTACACAAATGACATTATGACCAACAAATTGTAGAAGAGAATTCATCAGTAACCCTAAATTAATTAAAAACCTATTAAAAAAACCCCAAACCAACTTTCCTAGCTCTCTGCTTATGCTGCAAACCTTCCTAGCCCTCTGCTTATGCTGCAGACCCTTCCAGTACCAAATAAATGCTTCTTTTCTCCGTTCAAAAATGCAGTTAAAATGCCACTTTTGTAGCAATCTCACTTTCAATACTGCTGAACATTTTTTAAAAACTAGGGAACATTTACTTTCTAAAACTTCAGGCACTCAAGAGACCAGAAATGGAAACAAAACCTGATCTCACTAAACCACCCATCACAAGGTGCACAGAAATGCTGCCCAACAGGATAGAAACACACTCCTTTTCTGTTTGACATGGGTCTGCAATATTTTAGGTACATTTTTTTAGAGGGGAAAAAGCTTGTTAAAGTATCTTATAATTTTTATGATTGGGATGCTACTCCTGCTGCAATGCACATGGGGGCTGAGCATGCTTGCTTGGGTCAGTGGGTTCCCCATGTGTTATAGAAGCAGCAATGTAAAGTCTGGAGATAAATCAGGAAGGGAAACCAGTTGTTCCTAATTTTTTTTTTTTTTTTTTAAATTATAAAGAACTGATTTATTCCCAGACTTTGTGTTATTGTTTACTTAATGTCAGCACTAATTCTTTGTTTCATTTTTACATGCTCACCCATCTGACAGAACCAAAAATCTGCCTCTTTCTGAAATAAAAACCACTTTTCCAAGAATGCCTCCACATCTACTCCTATTGCATAGGGACTAGGTAAAATCTGAGACCCCCCCCTGCAGTGCTGGGTCCAGCTCTGGAGTCCTCAGCACAGGAGAGACAGGGACCTGTTGGAGAGGGGCCAGAAGAGGCCACATAAATGACTTGAGGGCTGGAACCCCTCTGCTGTGAGGCCAGGCTGAGAGAGTTGGGGTTGTTCAGCCTGGAGAAGAGAAGGCTCCAGGGATACCTTATTACAGCCTTTCAGCACTTCAAGGGGCCTGTCAGAAAGATGGGTCAGACTTTTTAGCAGGGTCTGTTGTGACAGGATAAAAGGTGATGGTCTTAAACTAAAGGAAGGGAGATTTAGACTAGAGATAAGGAAGACTTTTTTATGCTGAGGGTGGTGAGACAGCATCCTAGGTTGCTGAGAGAGGTGGTCAATGCCCCATTCCTTGATCCATTCCAGGTGAGGTTGGTCGGGCTCTGAGCAACCTGCTCTAGTTGCCGATATCCTGGCTCCCTGCAGGGGGGGTGGACTAGATGAGTTTTAAAGGTCCCTTCCAACCCAAAACATTTCAAGATTCTATGAACATAACAAGGATAACAAGATTACCAGGACTAATTTTTGTGAAATTTCTACATAGGCAACCTCTATTTGCCTGTATAACAGCACTAGGATACTTAATTATCCTCTAAAGGACTGGAAAAGAGCTTTTACTTGTTGAAGTTTTGATGGCAGCTTAGTTCTGTGCATTACTTCAAGCAACACAATCCATACAGGTACCTGGACATCTAATCGATTTGATTCTAAAGGTTACAAACTCTTTAATAGGTGTGTAGTTTTGCCCCTGCTGCAGCTGCAGGTCAAGATATTAGGTTTCACATCTTCCTTGCAGGGAAAAGGGATTGACAACACTGTGACTTTTTGTGCTGCAAAGGTTTTGGAACATGCTGTCCTCTGACAATATCAGAAGGTTTCTTCCAGACCATAAAAAGGGAAAAAAAAAAAAAAAAAAGGAAGAAAATTATAAAAAAAGCACTGAGTTAAAAAATATTCCTTCATCATGGTGCTTAATTCCAAGTTTTATAAATAACATTTAGCATTAACAATGTCAAGTCCATCTGTCAAATGAAGAATCTACTCTCTCACAAACACTTCAGCTCATTGTTTGCATCTGTTTCACTGAACAGGCCCCAGAGGTATTGCCACTGAATTTCCAAATTCCCAATTAAATTTTTTAGAGATTCCATTTTTTCAGCACAGTCTGGCCACAGCACACTTACTAGAATCATGCATGTAAGGAAATGTGTATGGAGAAGACTATGCACAGAGACAAGTATGTTTAAATCATTTCAGCATATGATGTCCACGGGTAAATCATGGGGACACTTGAGGGATTAGAGTAAAGAAAGCTGAGGGCGAGAAGCTGCAGGTAAAATGCACAAGGTTGTCCTCATGCATCATACACTGCACATTCTGTTAACAGCTGTATTGCTTCCAGTTTACACAAAATATCAAATTTCCAGGCATTACGCAGATTCCAGAGACAGATGCTAAGAGCTGCATTTCCCTTATTTGCTTTCTCATTCTGGTTTTGAGATGGCTGAAGGGACCGACAACTCTTAGGACTAAACAGGCACCTCTGTTGATTTTTGAACCTTGTCCCACCCTCCTGCACTTGAGTCTCCACACAGCTGAGAAATCAGATCAAGTGAAATTTTTGCTGATTGCTGAAAGTACAAGTGAGAAGTCCGTCTAAACCCTAGCTGTCCATCCACAGAAAGCAAATGAACATATTTTCATTTCAAACTTAACTATAGCTCACCTTCAATGCTCCTTGAGATTGGGAACAGAATCATAGATTGGACTGAGTTGGAAAGTACCTTCAAAGCCCATCTAGTCCAACCCCCCTGCAGTGAGCAGGGAAATCTGCAACTAGAGCAGGTTGCTCAGAGCCCTGTCCAACCTCACCTGGAATGTTTCTAGAGATGTGGCTTTTTCCATCTCTCTGGGCAACCTGGGCCAGGGTCTCACCACCCTCAGTGTAAAAAATGTCTTCCTTCTCTCTGGTCTAATTCTCCCCTCTTTTACTTTAAAGCCATCACCCCTTGTCCTGTCACAACAGGCCCTGATAAAAAGTGTGTCCCCCTCTTTCTGATAGGCCCCTTTAAGTACTGAAAAGCTGCAGTAAGGTAGCCCTGGACAAATTACTTTGCTGTTATAAAACATGCATGTGAAGGATGCAAGCTTTTGAAATACCTTTACCAGTTTGCCCCAGGAAAAAACAAACAAACCACACCAAAAAAAACCCCAACCAGCCAACCCCCCCCCCCAAAAAACCCAAAACCAAACAAACCAAAAAAACACCAAAAAACTATTTGTCAGTAAAGTGGGGTTCGTCCTTGTCTACAAGCCAGAAAGCGTGGACCTAGAGCTGGAGGCCAGACTGCACAACACAGAAAAGTGCAGGGAAAAGCAATTACTTTACAAGGGGTAGAGAACAGAACAAATATCTTTGTGTTAAGAAAACAGTTCTAAAAAGAAACATAAAAGGTCCTTCCTTGTCCTTCAAAAGTTCTTTAGAAACCATCGGTGAAGAAGAACACGGAACATGGATTTACAGAGAAAACACAGGATTTGGAGATTTTACTGAGTCGTTCATCACATTTACTACTCTACCATCAGTTCCTGTTTCTCAGGCCACATGTGTGTGACTGGAAATACAGAGTTAGGCTTGTTTTGCCTAAGCTGCTGAAAGAGAAAATAAATTAGCAGCACCTTTCCTGCTTTGCATCTCCCTGCCCAAGGAGATGGGGATTCACCCATCTGCCTGGACGCACTCAGACCGGCCCTACGGCAGACAGCAACACTAAGAGCTTTGGCCAATGGGGCCAATGAAATGCCTGCACGATGATCTAGACTCAGTGCTTAAAACCGGTCATACCTCGGCCTTTCTATACCTCCTGAAATCTCAGAGATGGATTGAGGGCAGGCAGGTTCAAGTTGGCACAGCCACCAAGTTTTAAAACTGATGAGGGTAAGAAAAATAAATACTGGGAAAGGTCTTTCTGTGATGACTATTTCCAAGAAAGCTTTTTAATTTTTCTACTTGTTACCAAGCTGAAAAACCTTCCTATTATCACTAGCTGTTCCACTAACTGCAGCAGCACAAGGGTACCAAAACAGACAGGGCTCTGAGCAGCTCTTCCTCTTTGAAACACAGCACCGTATAATCCTGCTCTGAGCAAGTTTAGACAGCATGGTGGGAAAAACACTGCTGGTTGCTGGCACCTTGCCTAATGTAAGCATTCCTGCTGTTACCCTCAAAAAACACTGAGAAGTTTTTTCAGTGACAAGTTCTGTACAGAGAACTAAAAAAACTTCTCCCTGGGTTTCATCGCACTGGAAAAAAACCCACAAGAATCTGGTTTTCCAAAATAGGAATTGAATTTTAATTTTCATCCAACTGCAGGGCAGTTGCTTTGGTATTTTTGTTGCTGCAACCATTGTCTCAGAAAACCCGCAGAAAGATAAACCAAGTAAGATGAAAGAATCCATCCCAGAAAAAGAGAGGGCTGCGCATGTGCAGGTAGTGTGGAGAAAGAAGAATCAGCATGACCTTTATGGAAGGGCATAAAAGAGATGAGCATCAGTCCTTGGAATTAGTGAATCACCCTGGGCTCACTAGTGTCCATCATCGTCATATCTGAATACTTGGGCAGAGGTCAATGATCAAAGCTGGCACGTTCAAGGAGGAAAAAAGACCGCAAGTGCAAAAAAAATGCTAGAGTTTGCTGAAGACCAGATTTAAACCTCACTGAACACCTAAACTTTGCTACAGACAAAAATGAAGGAACCCAGAATTTCTGTTTGAAAGCTGACACTTGAAACATGCCTGGACCAAAAGGAAGGAAACATAAAATCCAGAATTACCCAAATCATTTAACTCTGATCCATTGTAACTGTCTGAGAATAGCTACTGGAGGAAGAGCCTCCTCCTTCTCACAGTGAGCTCAGGATTTACAGAGGAAGGAAGATATGGTTCTCCCATGATTATCACCACAGTCTTCTGTACCCCATTTTCAGTAAGTCTCCTGTCCTATCTCAAACATTTGGTCAAAGTTGCCAAGGCAAAGCATACATCAGTCAGAACATCTGCCTTTTACTGTTACATTTGGATTTGTGGTCTCCAAAACTTCAGTAATCCTCTGAGGGTTGAAATCTACACTATGGCAAGTCTGGAGGAAGGAAAACCAAAAAGCAAAGCTTTTAGGTCATTGGACAGATTTGTAGCCAAGCGCTGGAGAACAAGGAAAGCCTTTTCCTGAGGAAAGCCTGAATTATTGAACTGAAAACTGCTCTGAATTGCAAGACAGATGTGAAAATGCTACTAAAAATTCAACTACTTGGAGAAAAACCCTGTACAGCGTGAAAACATCTCAAACACATGCCTCATCATCAGCAGGACTGGCTTCTGACATAGGTTGTCCCAGGACTGGAGTTATTCCCATCATTCTGCATCACAGCGCGCTCAGAGACATGAACCCTACCTGTCTGGGTCAACCACAAATCATGCCAAACATAGCTACTGGCCTCCACCACACAAGAAGATACAGACCAAGCTTGCAAGTGCCCACATGCCAGGATCTGTGAAAAGAAACCTCTGGCCTTTGTTAGTCTGGCTATAGAGTACCTCATGGGAATCTATAATCATTATTATACCCTTCCTCTAAAAGGACAAGCAACTCGAGCATGCTACATTGCTTTCTCTTTCAGCTACCATTGACAGATGAGGCTGACTGTCCTGTCAGGTATCTCCTCCCAACCTTGCTAAGGATTCAAGGGCCAGTAAGATTAGTTATCTGCTGAAGGATGCCCAAAGCATTTCTAACACATGGCAAGAATGCTGTGTAGAAAGTTGTGATTTTGTTCTTGTGGACAACTGCTGTTTTTCACTGAGTTGTACTTTAAAAGACGTTGTGAATAATTTAAGAATCGCTGTGGCCCACCCAAGAGACAGCTGTGAGCCCCAAGGCAGAATCTTAGAACTGTTCTGGTTGGAAAACACCTTCAAGACCATTAAGTCCAACCGTTAACCCAGCACTGCCAGGTCACCACTAAACCAGCACCACATCATCTCCATGGCTTTCAAATCCCTCCAGGGATGGGGACTCCACCACTGCCCTGGGCAGCCTGGGAAAGGGCTGGACAACCCTTTCAGGGAAGGCATTTTTCCCCAATATCCAACCTAAACCTCACCTCATGCTATTTGAGGCTATTTCCTCTTGTCCTATCACGTGTTCCTTGGGAAAAGAGACTGATACTCACCTGGCTCCAACCTCCTTTCAGAGAGTTGTCAAGACCTTGACAACAAGGTCCCCCCTGAGCCTCCTCTTCTCCAGGCTGAACCACCCCAGGTGACTCAGCTTCTCCTCACAAGACTTGTGCTCTAGACCCTTCCCCAGCTTCGTTGCCCTTCTCTGGACACGCTCCAGCCCCTCAACTTACTTCCTGTAGTGAGAGGCCCAAAACTGAACCCAGTATTTGAGATGCAGCCCCAGCAGGGCCAAGTACAGGGGGAAGAGAAAAGTGTCCATCTCATAAGACATGTAAAAGAAGCAGGTCAAAGAAAGCTGATGGGCTAATGTAGCACAACGTATCTCTCTACAGAGGCTGTAAAAGCAAATGTTGGCACTCACTGCTACTTTTAAGGCTCCCCATGTATTGCTTAGTTGCAGCTTGCCAGTCTGTTCTGGAAGCACATTTATCCCATTTATAAGACAGGGGACAATTTTGTTATCACAAAAGGATTTCAGACTAGAGCGTTATGATGCTGGAAGACAAGGAGAAGAGCAAGAGAAAACAGCAGAGGATGAAGGAGCACATGCTCCCCACTCCAATCAGAACGGGGATTTTGGGTGCAACTTTTTGAGGCACAACAACTGCTGATCCCCTTTTGCTCACTTGTGGGTTAGAAGTCCTTGCCTGCAGACCAGGACCACACAGACTCCAGCTCCAGTGACTTGTGAAAATAATCTCCCCAGGAGAAGGAAAACATACACGTATTAACTACTTAGAAATAGATTTTCAAAGGCTCTTGACATCCAGCTGGTCTTGATTCATATTGACTTCAACAAAATAGTCTTGAACCAATGGTGAGCGCTCTGAAAGATCCCCTCTATAACTTGACATTGAGGTAGGAAAATAAGCGGTGTAAAAGGGATTGTTAAAAAAAAAAAAAAGAGACGACAAATTAAAAATGAAAGGTTAAAATGAAATTTGGCTTCAGGCCATAAACTAGGGGAAAACTAACAGCAAAGACAGTTAAATGACTGGAAAGAGAACGCAACAGGAGCTATTATGAAAAAAAAAGCTGATGGCTTTTAAAAAAGGATTTGTATAGATAGCTGGGGAAATAAATTCCGTATGTGATAGAAGTGCAATTGAGAAATTAAATACATGGAAAATAAGGATGACTAAGTAGTAGTTAACATGCCCCTTCTCAGTTGTATACTATTATCACATCTATTTTTAATGTCTCTTCAGCTGTCTGCAATTGTCATCCTTTTTTCAGAACCTGTTCCAATGCTCTTTGATACTGGAGTAGCTGTTTTTGACTCTCCGATGCTTACAATCACATCTTTTTCTTACTCAACACTCCCCTTTTCTGACAATGTTATTCTATTGTCTCTGTTTTTCATCTTTCCTTATATGTTGACTCCCCAGTTTCTGAGCCTTCCAACTACCCTTGTTCATTTTTTTTTTTTTTTTCTGGAGCTCTTTTGGTTGAATCCTAGCATGTTTCTTTTCTTCTTTTCTAAAGATACAAGCATGTTTTATATCATATCTGGCTACCGTACACATTGTTACCCCTTCAGAAGGGCATTGAACAGCTATAGTAGTGTTCGTGTTGGAAACAGTAGGCTAAACTAAGAGAAAAAAATAAGTTTTCTGGTTTTTGCTTTCTGGTCCTTAAAAAAAAAAAAACCAACAAAAAACCCCAAACAAACAAAAAACCCCAAACATTTAAACGCTCCCCTTTTTCTTTTTAACCTCAAATAACACAATCTTTCCATGAGCAGCTGAATATTCAAACAATAACGGGCATCAGAAACATTGGCAATTCTAGAGCTCAGGATGTGTCTAAGGAGAAGTGGTAACATGAGATTTAATAGTACTGAAAAAGTACTCAAGTTCTAACGTGGTGTATGGGCTACTGAGTGAACCTCTTTCTTTATTTCTGTTTAATCTTACAAGTATGCACGTTCCTTACCTTTATACCTAATGATGCTTCATATTAACTTGGGAACGCTTTTATTTATTTTAAAAAATCAGTTCCAGATACATTTCAGGCAGTCGAATTCACCATGGCAATGCCTCAGATTATTCAGCTTCATCACTAGAAGACCAGTCTTCAATTTCTCTCCGTTAGTATAATTCCCTTAACCTTCTGTATGCAAAGCCAACTGTGTAGTTGAGTTGTGCTTAACAACGCCCTTTTGAACAGTATTTTCAAAATTCAGACTTCCACAGTGTACAGAGTAAACTTACCTTCAGCTGTGCCTGAGATACCATCAGCTTTGAAATTGCTTGTGCTTTTCTTCCTGCGGTGTTTCTTTCTGTTGGCATGAGGTGAAGGAGGTGGATCAAGTTTGGGGCTTGTTGTACTGGATATACTTGGGCTCGAACACACAGAATCTCCCAACCCAGTATCTGTGGTTTTGGGGAAAAAAAAACAAAACAGAAGGAAAAATAAAAATAGTGCATAATTTAAATTAATGATTGCCAGAATCTAAGATATAACCTCTGCTGTCTGATAGCAGCTACCATCTTGAGCTCTTTGACTTCCAAAAGCTACAGGAGAGCCTCCTAAAAATATCTACTACTTTTTTCGAAAAGGTACAAAAAGCAACTTGGCTGAACTTCTGATTCAAGTTCTATTAAATCAACAGGGCTCTGCATCAATTTTAGAAGCAGGCCAGCTGGAACTGGCACAAAACAATGGGAAATCGCTTTATTATTTCCAATTGCTCAAAGATCTTACTGATCCTCAAATCAGTAATGCTAGGACATTTCAAAACATAATGGAACAGAGGTATCTCAATGACCTCTGAACAGTATCTGCTTTCATTAATATTAAAGACAACACAAACAGAAAAGGTGGTTAACAGCAATAAAAGTGGGAAAGCAAGGTGTGTAACTCATGTCTGCCTGGTGCGATTGATATCGTGTGATAAAGGGTCACTTAGTACCTGTTCCCAGTGAAAGTCAGTAATCTCACATTCAGTGCATTTCTTTTCCCACTGTATTAGCCATGGCATTTAAAAAGCAACTTTTCATTTTTTTTTGAGTAGTTAAATCCCCATACAACTGCCTATTTGACAAAGAAATGCCTTTTTTTTTTTTTTTTTGCTTTTTTTTCTTCCCCCTAATAAAGTTTGCTTACTGAAGACCTGCCTAAGCACAGTTGTGCTGCAGGTTATTAGTGAAGGATAAATTACATAGTTAATTGCCTGGCAATAGAGATTAAACATAAGCTTTATATGAATTATTTTTGCTCTTTTCCCTATGTCCACTATTTTGAAACCCATCAGCAAGCATTCAACCACAAAAGGGAATCACGGGGTTGTATTTACTGTCTACCTGTATAGGAGATTTTAAATATTTGACCCAGAAATGCTCCAAGTCTCTATCCAGCAAGGGTCTGCTGTCTCTCTGGGTGAAGAGGAAGGCAAACCCTGATGAGGATCTGTGCCAGGGCTCAGCATGCTCTTGGCAAAGGGGACATGGATACCTTTGGCTCCTTGACACTGAGAGAAGATGCCAAAGAGGATGTCAGCAGTACAGAGGTATGGCCAAGGACGCAAGCTAGTTACTGCTAGTCCTAAATAGTTACCTCCAGTTTGAGGCTTAAGAAGGTTTCCTACCTTGGACACTTAAAAAGGGAAAAAAAAAAAGACAAAACTCAATCTTTTGCAGCTATGACATGAAAATTACAGTGCTGAGACAGGCCAACTGCAGAGCCAGGCACAGCAAGGAAGGGGCCTGGCTGTGGAGACGAGTTCTGCCACAGGGCACCCAAAAAGCATCATCTTTATTTTAACTTGCTGAGCAAAATCCACAATATTCATAAATATAATGGGAAAATCCCAGCGTGCATACCAGCCAGGAAGGCTTGCTCATGTCTAACACAATTTCTGAAACCTCTTCACCTCCTCCTCTCAGAAAAGATGAAGGAAGTGGCACAGGGACAGGCCTCATTCTCACCTTTCACTTTAAAAACAATTATCCCATTTTACTCAAGGGGAATAAAAAAAACCAAACCAAGGGAAACCAGCTCTATCACCCTCTCCCCACAACTTTCACAAAGCCTGTCTCCAAGTATTTGGATGCTGAGATGCTTGACAAAGTGCTCTGGGGCCTGAGGCAGGTGTATGTGGGCTGTGTCCATTGGCATGTGCAACTTCCGCCACCAACCACCATGCTCTGAACGCACACAACGGTGAAGAAACCACACCCTTACACAAAAACACTGGATATTTTTTTCAGTAGGATCCTTGCTAAAAAAATATTAAGGTAGATTTGTACTCTCGCTGCGGCTTAGTCTAATTTCTAGGGTATAAATTGCACCAACAAAACCTGCTCATGAGCTCTGAAAAATGAGGACACAGACACATACAGTCCAACTGCTCGTGTCGAGGGAGCTGAAGTATTAACCTCCTATGGTAAATCCTCGTGATCCACAGTCCTTTCCAGGTAATAACCTGCCGTCCTTGGGTCAAATGGCTCTGAAGCGAAGAGCCTGAAGCCTTTCCTCCCCCTCAACCAGAAAAGAAACGCAAGTCGCTCGTAAACGTGTGCTGAGCTGATATTGTTGGTGTATTAATGCCCCGTATTCCCGGTTTCGGAGACCACCCTTTGAAGATGGAAGTTATTTAACATTCGCCCGGTTTAAAATATGAGCAATCAAAAGGCACCAGGCTTACACGCTGTGCTTTCCCATTTCCCACTACTTCTCTTGCCTGACAAGGTATTCTTCAAATTGAAAAGAGGGCTCCTGAAAGCCCGGCTTCGGAAAACTGTAAATGAGTTCAGGCTTCAGCCCGCTGAATGCAATTTCATACTCCTGACTGAATACAAATAATGCATTTTATTTTGTATCAATTACCATGCCTGAGAACAGACGACCACTGCCGGCACTATTAAACATATATAAAAAAAAAAAAAAAAAAAAGGCAAGGGAAAAAGGCACGCCAAATTAAAAAAGCAAGCGCCTCATTACTTCACATCTAAACCAGCTTTGACAGAGGCACTGGAACTCATAAGACGCGTTTCACTGGGTTGGGATGGGCTGTTTTGCAGCCATCCCGCGCATTCAATGTCAGCCATTAGTTCTTCCCAATCGGGCATCAATGTTCAACGCACACCCGAAAAAATATATAATACTAGTAATAATAATAACAATCTGCAGCCTCTCCGAGCTTCAATACTTGAAGTATGAGTCAAAGAAGCAGTTTCACTTTTCACTCGGGAAGCTGACAAGCATGACTAGAGGGGGAATAAAATAACATTCAGTTCGCATAAATATCAAGCGGGCTGCTTGAGACTGATGGGCCAGGAATGTATTCTTAGCCATCATTCTGGCAGACAGGCCCAAGGACACTCATAACTTATTTTACAATCATTTAGTTTCAGCTCAAGTGGAAAACGTGACAACTTATCTCTGCTGACAAGATGCCATATCGAACCTTACAATTAACTCTCCCACGATTATCTGCCCAGCCCATCATTAGGTCTGCAGTTTTTGATGGACTGTACGGGCAGCTTTCCTTGATGATGGTCATCATTTGCAGGGTGTATATCTATATTATACAACATTAAGGACAAAACTCTCCCCTTGCCACGTAGCTGGGGTTGTCCTGACCAGCACATCCTTGGTTCTGCAACTGCCAGGCCACGCTCCTAAGTGATGTGCGGTGACATGCTGATGAAAAACGTCTTCTCCTCCTCCAAAACGGAGCATCTCCGTGCTCCAGCCTACCCCTGCTGCTACCTGCAACCTGCAGAAGTGAGCCAGAGATGCCCATGCCCTCTCCCAGCTCACAGCCAGCCTTCCTCCCTGCTCTCTCCCCAGTGCCGTTAACTCCTCTCAGCCGTGAGAGCTGACACAGTCATGTCCTTGCAGTTCACCTCGGCACACTCGCGACACGATGAAGAGGAGGACGTGAATTTCACACGCGTATTCGGTGACTTTCCAGACCGACAAGAAAGCGTGTTTCTCACTGAAAGGCAAGCTTCTAGCTTTGCAGGGTCATGAAGTAATGCTAAGCTTGTACCATGGATGGAAGAGCTTCCACACAAACCATTATGACAAAGCACAAGTGCTCATGCCAGAAAAAGTAGTAAAATAGCCAATTCAGAGTTTATTGAGGGTAACTTTACATCTATGCAAGTTATCTGGGGCCATTTAAAAAATTGCAGTAGCTCACTCCATGCCCAGAAGCAACAAGTGACACTTGGAAGCCAAACCCCTTAAGCTAGCAAGAGATGGAACATTAATAAACTGATCATCCTGTTGTTGGAACAGTGATTTTTCTCTATAGGTGCATGACACGTGAGATTAGACAAAGATTCTGCCTGTTCAAGACCAACTCTCCTCTGCTAGAAACCATAAAACACAAAAAAACCCCAAACAAATGCAGCTTTTATTCGAGAAAGCAAGTCCCATGCTTGCTTTTCCTCTAGACACATTTCATAGAGTCATAGACGAAATTCCTGTCTAATTATGACCAATTCTGGTAGGAGAAACGAGAGGTGGAAGGGAAGAAGTGTTCTGCCTACAACTTCAGCTACAACGCAGAATTACGAGACGGAACATTAAATGGAAAAAGAAACCAACAAATCCTTTTCTGAAGAGTCTCAAGGGCTATGCTGTTGTACGGTGCTTTGTTTGCTGTTTGAAACACTTGCATTTGATATCCTCTTGCAGTGTTACACTGTTTGTTAAAAGGTAACATCCTGCACAAGTGCCACGTCTTGTCTCTTTATAGTTTTGTTATTTGGAAGCCACGTGCGCTCCACAAATGAATCTGTAGGACAACTCCATCTGTGCCCTCTAAGGATATCACAAGAGCCCTCCTGGATTTGGAAAGAGTAAGAAGCTCAGTTCAAACCCAGCCTGTGCTTCCTTGGTGCCCCTAGCACTGTACAAAGATGACCTGCATCCCAAACTCCCAAACACTGTCTCTGAGCGTGTCTGAGATTGGGATTGAAGCCACTTCACAGCTTGCAGTGCCCATACAGCAGAGCTGCAGCAGATACCAGTACAAGAACGAAGGAGGCGAAGAAAATGAGGGACAATAAGCAGGTATGAGTGCCCCAGGCCAGGGTAAAAGGGCTGGGGGTGTAAAAAGTATGAGGAAAAGAGGTGACATAGAAGGTACAGGAATAGCACAGCACAAAGGCTGATATACAAAAACATGAGAGCGGAGCTTCGTCTTTGGCCCCCAGTTCCTATTCTCTCTCCTACACATGCAACCCTCTCTCCTGGGTAACCATCTGCAGCGGAAACAAGGATATTCTGACCTCTTCTATCTTCGTGTCTTTTGATATATTTCATATTTTTGTGAAATCACCTATTTACAAAAACTTGAAACAAACTCAACAGGTGACGCTATTCTCCACAGACCAAAGTCAAGCTTGATCTGGTTTACATTTTTCTTGCATCTTCTTGTTAAAATTTTCCAACAGGCTTTCAAAGTGAAATTAGACTTTTTTGTCAAGCCCAGCTCCCCAACGCAGCCTTATTCTCAAGTGGCTGGAGATTGATTAATTTGGGTTTTTGATTTGCTGAAGTGACAAGAAGTCAGATGTTACAAAAGCAGGACTGGTGAATGGGATCAATTAAAGAGCAGAAGCGGCAACACAATTAATAGCACCAGGTTCAAGAGGAAAAAGAAAGTGCTGATGACGAAAACAACAGCAACAGCTCTGCCTGCAGCAGGAATCTTTGCCGCAACCCAAGGAAGGCTGAATCCAAAGAGGGTGTTTCAGAACTTTCACTATGCCATTAGTGTTGAAATAAAATAAGGCAAAGATGTCGGTAGCTGGTGGACTGAATAATAAAAAAAATAGCTGGACACTTTCATCTTCTACACATGTGTTTTAAATAGAGGCGAAAAAAGCAATCCTTTTATTTAAACAGGGGAAGCAATAGACTAAAACCATCTGTAGTTGTATTTCAGACCCATTTCCCTGAGCTGAGATTTTTCTGGCTGTGAAATCCAATGCTCTACAGCTTCCCTTTACAGCTATTACCATAAATGTTCTATCAAGTTCTTTATATTCCTCTTCTGCCTCAAACCGAAGTTAAAGGGATGCTGCAATGGCACAATGACTGCAGAAGGCTGGAGTCAGGCACGGATGTTACAGGACTGACATTAAAATCCTGTCAAAATGGCAGCTTGGCAGAAGTCTGTGGACGATAATAAACACTTGTGAGTGGGGGAGAAGGGGTGGCACAAGATTACAGCCTACAGGCAAAAAAAAAAAAAAAGGCAAATATTTTTAAAGTACACAGAGCTCATACCTTTGGTAGGAATTAGGAACGTCTGGTCATCGTTTAGCTGAATTCAGCTTGGACACTCCAGCTATCGAGGGCTTAAATTAACCTGCTGCACTGAATGAAATTAAAAGGAAGCTCTGAGCAGAACTGGGGGATGGAGATGAAAGAGCCTCAGGAGTATTCTCTTTCCACAGCGTCTACCATTTTTCCAGCCAGCCTTGTGCCTAGAGCTTGTAAATCACAAAGCTATCCTGTCATGTACAGAAAGCCCTGCTGAATGCCCAAGTTACTGCCTCCCTTCCTCTAACAGCAATTTCAATTAAATAAGAAAAACAAAGCTTCCTTCTTGACTGAAAAAAAGGGATCTCCCTGCTTTTGGAAGCTTTGGCTTTTGCTAGGTGGTAGCAACCCTCAAGCCAAGCAGACCCGAAGGCATGTTTGGCGTGACAGGATTGTTTCCATGTGGCAGTTCAATAAGGCACTTTGTGACAAGTGAGGGACAGGCTTGCAAGAGAAAGTCACTCTTGTGGCAGTAAGGCATAGATATTGGAAGGGCTGTCCTCAATAATTTCAGAGATAGCAAGACCCTTATTAAAATCTCCCTTATTTAAAGGAAAGACAGTTATTTCTAGCTCATTTCCTACTAACACGCAACATCTGGCCATTGTAAAGGAAGCATGAAAGCAAAAAAAAAAATCACAGAATCACAGCATGGTAGAGGTTGGAAGGGACCTCTGGAGATCTTGTCCAATGCCCCCTGCTAAAGCAGGGTCACCCAGAGCAGGTTGCCCAGGATAACACTGTCCAGGTGGGTTTGGAAAGGCATTCAAAAACCTCTCTGGGCAGCCTGGGACAGGCTCTGGCACCCTCACAGCAAAGAAGTTTTTCCTCTTGCTCAGATCAAACCTCCTGGATTCGTTTGTGCCCGTTGCCTCTTGCCTTGTCTCTGGGCACAATCGAAAAGAGTCTGTCTCCATCCTCTTCGTCCCCATGGGACCTTTAGTTATTGATCAGCATTGATCAGATCCCCTTTCAGCTTTCTCTTCTCCAGGATAAACAGCCCCAGGGCTCTCAGCCTTTCCTCATCAGAGAGAAATGCAACATAATTGTAAGATGCAACACAGTGTTTAAAAAACCCTACAAAAGTGCACTGCTCACTGCATTTTCCCTCCTAAGGAGCAACATACGACAGTGTTTAGCAAAACACCCTTCTGCTCCCTCAGAAGCAAAGTATTGCTAGCAAAAAAAGAAGCAGCCATAACCTATTAACTCCCTTTCAAAGCCATCTTATGAAGTAAGCTCTGCATGTCACAGAAGGAATTCACCATTTGACATATGGAGAGGAAACACCAATTCCTAAGTGACCCTCCCTCCTGTGTTGCCAATACGGTGACAAACAAAGACTAACTGTATTTTAGAGGACCTGGAAGCCTCAGAACACAAACTGAGAATGAGATGCTAATCTCTCCTCTGCATGTCTCGCCTAAAGCAGGCTTAGGTCAGGGGCAGATATTATAAACTACTCCCTCAGTGAACACTGTTTGCTAATTTATTTTATCCCCTGTTACACAGATGCATCTTTGCATTTGCCTCCTTTGTACTGAACGCTGGATATGCCCTGTGGAAAGATCGAGCATGACAAGTTTGAATACATAAGGACAACAAAACTAGAAAGAGATACAAGTCTCAGATGTTGCAGGATGCCACCACATCCCAAGGCAAACTACCTTCATGGCTCCTGCTGAACAGATCTACAGTCTGGATGTATAAGGGATGTCTCTAATTCTTCTGGCATAACATTTTCACTGGGCAGTGTCAGATCTGTTGAGAAGATGTGATTCGTCCGTGGTGTCACCCTGAATTGCTATGAACTGGGTGTACAATGCTATGGGCATTGCTTCTCCCGCCCATCAACTTCATACAAAACAGAGAGGTGAGGAATATTACAGAAGGCAGTTAGATAGGGAGATTCATTTCAGGTAACTAGTTCTTAGACATCTCATGAAGGAGAACAAAGATGGATGGTCCTTTTGAAGACAAACTGTACAGCTGTGGAATGGTTTCAGGGCAGTATCTCCTGGTTCAATTGCAGGTCACAAGTTGGTTAGTCTGCCTGCCACTTTTGAAGCTAGGTAGATAATCAGACACCTCAACAGTAGTTACCAACCATGGCATATGGACCTAGCAAGCCCATCAAGACCATCTCAAGTAATGGTGATTTGCAGAAAAGTAAACACTTGGAGTACCACTTATAAGAATACATCCCAGATGAGCAAGCTCCATCACGATCAAGTACATACAACAGAGTGTGATAAATGCATTTTATATCAAAATGATGTGCATAATAAATTCCCCTCAATTACACAGAGGGTCAGAGCTCCACCCTGATCTAATGATCAGCATTGTCTTCTAAGTGCAAAAACCCTCATATAACAATATTTTTCTTTGAAATTGAGCCTTGAGGTCTCAAGGCGCTTGGAAAATAATGAACGGATGCCTTACTGAACCATTTCCTACTAAAATATTTACCTTGTATTTCAAGATAGGCAAAGGAAGACGGAAAAGAAGAGCTGACTCTCTTCAAAGAAATGCTCTGAGCCAGAAAGATGTCTCTTGTCTCTACTCTCGTACTTTAACCTTCAGTCTGTAAAGCCTGTGGGTAACTTCAAGCATCAAACCCACTCACTGGTAATTGAGAAGAGGTTAGGAAACTTGCCACTGTCAGTCCACAGGACTTCAGTGACAAGCCCTACTATGAGGTTTTTTTTTTTTTAAATCAAGAGACTTTCACCTATTAACATGTTCCAAACAAGGCTGAGTAACTGTTGTACACCAAACAGGCAGTTAATTGCATCAAATCAGGTAGGAAAAGGTAAGGCTTTCCTGGAAACGTACATCATGAGCAGCAGCATCAGAAAGGAAGAGAAATGATGGAAGCAACAGCAAAGACACTCTTAATCAAAGGCACAAGTCAAACATTTTCCTACTGCAGAAACCTAGAGCTGAAAAGTAAAGCTCTGAACATAAAGCTCGGTCTCTGCTGCCTTTTACAGGTGTCAGGTGATGCAGTTGTGACTGACAAACTTTTTATTTAATTTACATTTAGCCAAGCACTCTTTCTAGCCCCTAACAGCTCTTCTGAGGGTTTAGATAAACCAAAGTCAGGGCCCTTCTTTTGCTCTCAACAAAACCCACGCATCAGAAAAGCCACTCGCCTAGAGAGACCTGTAAACCAGATACCCCTCATTGACCTGGACCGTGGGTGGCACACACCATTGCTGCCATCAAGGGATGACATCAACTGTAACCAATAGAAGGGCCCAGAGACTTGAAAGGAGATGCTCTTCCACCTGCAGGAAGGCCAGGTCTCTGCGCTTCAGCTGTCCCCCAACAATCGGCAGGTTGTGAGGGAGTTGCATATCGGCTTGAACACAGAGGCTTCTTTCACTCCTTGAACAGTATATGCTGTGAAGAAGCTTTGAAGTGTTGGATTCCATAGGTAACATATACACAACATCCCTGTACCCCATGCCCTGTGATCTGTGCTGGAAAGAAACCGAGCCTGCAAACAGACATGCTTGATGAGACAACCGCTCTCACATTAATTGGAACAGAAACTTCATTAAGTCAGAGAAGAAAATAAAAGCATCGTGTGTGTGTTTCTTGCACACACTTCATCCAGATCCTGGCAAAACAAAGCTCTGTGCTTCTGGAGGTGCATTAAACAAGAAATGTAATTATTACAAGCATCTACTTCAAATTCCAAATTATGGACACAAAAAAAGAACAATTTCTGATATCGGGAGTTACTCCAATGATAGCGATACATTAACTTTTTACTTGCTCAACTTTGTGTTTAAAACATTACT
>JANIJG010009715.1:128904-145597 GCA_024611175.1 Megaceryle torquata | reverse complement strand
ATTATTCTTCCCCAGATGCAGGACTCTGCACTTATCCTTGTTAAACCTCATTAGGTTCTGTTCTGCCCAGTTCTCCACTCTGTCCAAGTCCCACTGAATAGCCACATAACCTTCAGGTCTATCTGCCAATCCTCCCAGTTTTGTGTCATCAGCAAACCTGCTGAGCAGACACTCTGTCCCATCATCAATGTCATTGATAAAGATGTTGAACAGGACCAGACACAGCACTGATCCTTGGGGGACTCCACTAGTTACAGCTCTGCATCTGGACTTGGCACCATTGACCACCACTCTCCGGACTCTACTGTCCAACCAGTTACTAATCCATCTTACTATCTCCTCATCTATCCCATACTTCCTGAGCTTCTCCACAAGGATGTTATGGGAGACTGTGTCAAAAGCCTTACTAAGGTAAAGCCTTGCTAAGGTTCACAGCTGTCAGACCTCTGTTCAAAAAAACCTGCCCACATATTTCAGCCACCACAACTCCCTGGGATTGCTGTTTGGCAAACTGCACTTCATGGGGTTGGCCTAAAAAGCTGAGGAAACGAGCGGTGTCAAGCAGCTCCCCGCAGCGGTAAGACACAAGCCTTTACTTACGGAGCGTGTTCATGAGGTGATTGCTTCCTTGTGGCCTGCTGGTGCCATTAGCAACAGTGCTCCTGTTGTTGTACTGCTGGTGCGGTGGCTGGGAAGGGGAAACATGTGCTGGCTCTTCCCCCTCGCTGCTGGAGCTTTCATCTTCACTCCCAGATGAGCTTTCTGAAGCCGATGAGCTGCTTCCACTGCTGCTGCTCATCTGCTCAATAATTTCAACCTCTGCTCTCAGCTCTGAAATAGAAGGACATTCATCTGGTTGAAATCATAAACAGGGCCCCATGGAATTTTGGAAAAGAATGTGAAAATTCAATAGTTTTTTCCAGTATAATTTATCACATTAAAATATCTCACGTAAAAGAGAGACAGGAAGGAGAACCAAACAAAAAACCTGAAAACTTTTTTACTTAGTTTTGTAGCGTAAGTTAAAGAAGCAACAACACAGGTTAGTTTCATAAACCCATCACTTCTACTGTTATTATTTATATACCTTACACTCCTGAAAGCACTTCCTGTTTCATTCTTTTCAACAGTTTATATGCTCTACATACAAAGTTAGTACATTTCCTGTTGGAGTTTTACAGCCAGCCCATTTTTTAAAAGCATCAACATGGAGGAATCAAAACTGTTAAATGTTGGTGACATTTAGGCTTTTAGAAAACACAAAAAGAGGGGGAGGGGGGTGAAAAGGCACATGATCACAACAGAAACTGCCCTGACTTCAGATAATGTATGAAACTGCTCCAGCACAGTCACACAATTTATTTTAAACAAACTTCAGCAGCAGATGGATGCCATCAGATAACTCAACTCTGCAGCGAGGCGGATGAGAACAGATGAGAATATTCCCATGTTGAGGAGTGGTAATAACACTTCAACCTGCTATAGCTCTTGCAAGTAGCCAAGAAAATACAGAGACTACTCTGAAACTGAAAAGTTATTCAATTCAGACACACCCCACCTCACGGTCTGGAGTGCAAAGAAGCACTGGAATACCTTGACAGCACCATGATGGCTGCATCAGCAACAGCTAGCGTTGGCTCAACAGCTGATTAATAAACAGCTATTAAAGTAAGTCACCCCAAATCATACCTTATTGCTAAATTTGTCCTAAATACAAGTGGCCTAAACAATATTAAAGACAATTCTTTTGTATCCACCCACAAAGTGGAGTATGTTAATGACTCAGTTCACCTGAGCAGGTTTTCATGAGAGAACCATATTCACATACACGTTAAGCAAAGGACGTGAAACCCTCAAAGCGTTCGCTTTTGTTGTGCTAGCAGGTCTACACCTACAGGGTTAGTACCCAGTGCTTGCGCTGGAAAAGTCACAGGCTGAAGGGACAAGGATTGAAGAAGGGGTATTATAATCTCTACCTGACAAATAGAAAATGATGCCAGAAGTAGTTCACAGTAGGTCAGATATATGTCAGAGTGAGATGAACCCCAGCTCCTCAGCTGGGGACATCCTTGTGTATGGCACAGCCAGATCATGTAAAATCAATTCTTCCTTCATGTAAAAATGGCACAATTTTAATGGTTCTTATCTTCAGCCCCTGCAGGAGTTAAGTGAGCAAATTAAATTCTTCCCTTTTTTATTAAGACCTATTTTCTTTGGTTTGCTTAACACTATAGAGTAACAGCTAAGTTTTCAGCATCCACATTCCTTGCTGGAGAGAGTTCCTCTAGCTCAGCATTTATCGGTTTGACTATTTTTGTATTTCAAAGTTCAAAGCTCAGTTTCAAATGCTACAGTTATACTGAGTCAGAGACAATGAAGATGTATTGAGAGGGAACAACCATATGACTAACTCCAGTTGGGTATTTAAGGATAGTGTGGTTGTTTCTCCAATTTAATTCCTAAATCTAGAATCCTGACTGGACCGCCTGTGTTCTCTGTACTTTATTGGTATGCCAGGTGCAGCTTATTCTTTCACCTTGAAGACATAGCATGAGACCACTTGAAGAGGGAGGAAGAATATAGGATTAGGCCAACAGAAGATACTACTTTGTACTGTAATGTCTTTCTCCCTTATTCACTCCCAACACAGTCTTGTGGGCTTTAAAAATGCATTTAATGCCTGGAGTCTGATACGCAGAAAAATGAGCACTTGTAAATCACTGTCCTCAGCCTACCCATATCAAGGATTTCAAATTGTAAATCTTCCCTGGGTTTAAGGCTAAGAAATTCATAGGGGAAAGCTAAAGGAAAGGTAAACAGGAATAAGGATTCTTTCCCTTTAAAATGCCCAGATTTAATTTTTTTTTCCTTAGCTTAATGATGTACAATTTCTACATACTTCTAGTGATTCAATTGTTAGTTATAAGTTACAGTGATGATAATAGTATATTGGTACAATATCCTGGATTGTAGCAAGCACCATCACCTATAGACCACCATCCATAGAGCAAAAAGATAAAATAAACAAGTCTGATAAGGGACAAGTCTCTGATAACTACACACATATGCTAACAGACCTAAAAAGTCTGTGGCTGAAGTGGAAGAGCGTTGGCACATGGGCCAAGAATATAATAGCCAGAAAGCAGCGTATAAAATAGTGTGAGGATGATGAAGAAATCTAAGACATTGGTGGTGAAAGGGAAAAGAACTAGAAAAACAAAACAAAACAGAACAAAAACCTAACCAAGAAGTTTGAATTCAGTACAGTAGGTGAGGAGGTAACTTAAGGAAGTGATGCAGTCTGATGAATAAAAAAGGAAAATTAGTCTGGCTAATTTTAAATAGAATTAGGGATTAGTGTCAGACTGAAAAGTGGTGGTTTTCTGCTGAGGAGGCAGAAAACAAAGAGTCCATGGAAGAGGTTGGTTATGAGGAGAGAAAGGGAAAGCGCCTTAGAAGAAGTGGTAAGGCCTTCTGCTGAATGCAGATAGAGAATGCAAAGCAGCACCCATGTCCCAGGCTTCAAGGACTGGGAAGGTAAGGGCATTCGTTACCAGTCACAGTGATTACTGGTAGAAATTTGGCCTGAGCTCATCTTTTGTTTAACTTTTGCCTCAGGCTGTCAGCTTCCCCTCAGGTCTCTCTTCTCTCCAAATTCCTTGAGCCCAGAATTCTAAACATCTCACCTGTGCAGATGAGGAAAAAGTAATTGTTTTCACTAATTTTATGGTGGCCGCTGCATCACTAGAAGTCTGTCAGGCGGAACTCCAGCAGGACCATTATGGAAGTGTGCTCAAAAACCATCTTGTATCAACCTGTTGAAGATAGTGGCTAAGCCAATGATAACAACAAAGCCTTGCAGGAAAAACAATCTGCTTTCAAATTGTCTGCTTTTGCATCTTCCTATTTGCCTGTTGTGCAGTTATCAGTACTGAAGCCTTCGCTAAACGTTTCCTTGTGGTGCCTCCAATTAAAATGGTTGTGTGTGTATCTGTGTACATATATGCTAAACTGAACAATGAAGAGTCAGACTTTTCTTAGATCTTCTTGTGCTGTAATATCAAACACCTCGTGTTGATGCATCTTTAAGGTTTAAAAGATGCTGAGAATTTGAACGTGAAGCAGTTCCTTTTAAAGGAGCCTTCCATACAGTATAGTTTTTAACTTAATTGAATCTGAATTGTCTGAAAAGGCTGACATTGCTGGAGAATCTTAACTTTTGCACATCTCATGTAAACTGTAGGCTTGCTTTCAGGAAAACAAAATGGTTTACAGTTTTGCACTGGCAGTCAATGCAGGTTTTAAGAGTAAAAAAATCAAGGCCGGAACTCATTATACAGACAGAACAGCCTTTCTCAACAGGGCTGTTGTCTGTATATATATACTCAGTATCAAATGCCCTCATTTCTTCCCATAATCATGTCTAAAGGTTCTTACTTCTCTCAATTACAACAGACTATGCAGAATTTTTAACTAAAGCCCTAACCTTTGGCTCCAAGGGTACCAGGACTTTTGGAAATAAAGGTGTTCAGCTTTAGGGAGGATAAGGTTGTACGCCTAGAGCAGAATGCTTCCTGTTAATAATGGTGTGCAAGGTGGAGAGAAAGCAGCTTGATGCTGGCACTTTAAGCATGTGGAGATGGCAGCTGGAAGAGGCGGCATTTTACACTGTAGTGCAGAAAATTTGATTGAGATGTTCTTGAGAGACAAACAGTGCTATGGCATAATCCTTATATGCTATAGCTGCATTTCAGGTAAACAGGATCTGTTCATCTTTTTAAGCACTGAGTTTACAGTCTCCAAACCAGAATTATGTTCCTGTGTTTGGTTTTGTTTGTTTTTTCCAAGTACAGCATGCTGTAATTATGTCAATGTTATTGAAAACATTTCTGTTGCAGTCAAATATGTCTGATCAAGGCCAATTATTACATGCACATAAATGGCTGTATTGTGGTATATGTGTGCAAATGTTCACCGCTTAATTAAATGTTATCAGATGTAGTCAAGTATTCAAAAGACCAAGCTCTTCTTACCCTCTCTTTTGGTCCCTTCAGGCAGGAGGACACTATAAAAAGATTCCTCTGGTGCAGGACCCTAAGCACAGCCTTACAAAGGCCTCTCTATGTGAAAGGACGGACTGGTTCAACTCCCACTTGCTCTGCCTTGGCCCTCAGGCATTGCTGTTTGGACAACTGTGTCATGGGACACAGGACTGACTGACCTACCTGGAAGTTCCTTTTCCAGCTCCTCTGTAAGGGAGCTATGGGAATGCACAGCTGAGGGTGCAGAGAGATTACCTTAAAACTACCGTTAAACATCACAAGGGCCCCATGTGTATGTCTTACCACATCCTGAAGTAGGGCACACTGGGAGCAAGAGTGTCACAGCTCAGAGATCCTTTCAACCACCTCCTTGGGGGATTTTAAGTTCTGTACTGTGTCCACTAAATAAAACCACAGAATTTCAGCTTTTTGTTTATCCTTCTTTTGTACAAAGGAGATACCTCACCTAAAAGGAAAGCTACTGCTTGAATGGAAAGAACACAGCCTCTTCAGGACTTACAAGTCTTTGTTCATAAGAAGACAAGTCAAGGGAAGGATAACAGGACTGAAGACTATCTCACAGTTTTTACAGTTAAGTTTTATTCATTATTTTCATTGTAGAATGGTGACATTTTAGTTCTATCTTTCCCAAGTACATTCTTCTGATATAAATGGATTAGCAATGCTGATGCTCTAGATAATCAATGCTGGAATAAAAGTTATAGAGAGCATACACTGTAAGTGTAATAAAGTCTGCCCAGATCATGATCTTTTTGGGCCTTCAATGACTCTCCCTATAAAACGTTAACTTGAAGTCCTAAGTTTTGTACAAGCCAGGTGTTCTTTTGCTTGATTTTGGAAACAAGACTCTACAAGTTATTTATTTGAAGGTACTTTCCAATAAAAGATGATCAGGTGGAAAAAAAATTACTAGGACAGTTCTTAGCAAAGTGATTTATATATTAGATCACTAGGAAATGGTCTTTGTAGAACAGATGTCACACAAGACAAATGTAATTATTTTACTATAACATGACCTTTACAAATTGCTGTACATACACAAAAGTGTGCTGCAATGTTAAGTAACTTACTACACACTACAAGAAAAGACATTTCGAATTCAGAAATTATTCCATTTTTAAATTGATCTATCACCTGTTATCTTTTTCCTTACCTATTACATAGAAAATAAAAATGCAATGCAGCTAAAGGAACTGTAGCTAACAGACTCTCAGACACTGATTCTACCTGCTGACCAGTGTCCAGTTATTGAAAATACTACTGCTGCCAAAGAGCAAGGCCAGCCAGCACCTTTGCAAAAACACAGATAGCTTAGCAGTAAAACTGTCACCCAGTGATTACCATGAACTGAAAAAATACCCTGCTAAGTAATTAACATAGTCTGGGCAAGTAACATAGGCTATGTCTTACAGGCAAAAATAGCTATATGGGACGGAGAAAAAAAAGAGAAAGAGACCCAGAAAAAAAGATACTAGACAGAAAGAACAATCTTAAAACAAAATAATTGTGTCTGGTGTCAGACAAGAAACACAAGACAAAGAAATAAAATAAAAATTTAAATTTAAAGTCTTCCCCATTTTGACTGTGTTATCCACAGCAAAAGCAGGTATCGGACCACTACGAAAGGAGAGACACAGGCAAAGTGTGCCCTGCTCACACTGAAACACTGAGACAGAGTGCGGCTTGAACAGGAGACTGAGTTGAGCCAGTTACCCCTTCAAGGAACTTTAACAGAAGCAGAGCAGCTACATGGCAGGTGTGATCAAAGCTGCAGAGTGGTGGTGGTAAAGGGGATGCTGCAGGGCTCTTCACTCTCTCATCCCACCTCTACTAGCACTTGGCACGCCATGAGCTCCAGGTTGTGTGATGGGAACACAGACACCCAGCCCTTCCAGGCCTCTGGCAAACAGCTGCAACCTTACTCACTGCAGGAACAACTTTTGTCCAAATTACCTGATTGCACAACTAGCTCTGGGATCATTAGCTTTTGTTGTTGTTGCTGTTGCCTAAGACACCATGCAACTTGTTTAGCACTAAGCTTCTGAATTCACACTTATTTTGTCTTCTTTTCAGAGCAAGGAAATAATTTGGAACAGAGAAAATTATGCAGAAAGAGGAAGTTCTCTCATGCCAGAGAAGACTGCAGTGTAAATATCTGTGCTGGCAGAGGAGAATAAATAATTCACTAAGATTCCTTAAAACAAGACATAAAAATGACAAAGCAGCTGTTAAGTACCATCTTTTAATCCTTGAACATTCTAGCATTTTTCTAAATTTCACAGTCATAGTTTTTATTATAAAGAAGAAAGACAGAACAAACCAAAACTCAGGAAACTACAAACCACTCTTTACCTCTCTTAATGTCATCCAGCTGAGGCTCAGGCGAAGGATTATCTTTCAAGGGAGAAGTTTTAGGTCCAGCTGCTGGCTTAGTTGGGGCTCTGAACTGGGAAGGAGGCTGAGAAGCTCGGGCCGACTGTTGTTCTATGCGGGCTTGGATCTTACTGCTGCCCTCTGCTCTGAAAAAACAACCAGAGACATTCAGCGGTACTGTGCAACTATGTTCAATGTCCTTGGACTAATGCATCATCTGTGACTTCTTCTTGTACAGGCCTCTACTTTGTTTTGTAAAGATAAGCAGTGAAAACAGCTTTCTGCATGCAACACTTGCCTTCAATAACAAATAAGCACCTACAACTACGCTGCAACACCCTTACAAAATGTATTTTCAAATCCAGATGTGGTTCAGTGGTGGTAAATTCTCTATTTGAAGAAAAAATAAAGCTTTAATTTCACAATCAGTATTTGTATTTTTAAAAAAGAATAAGCAATCGTAGTAGTTTATAGTAACTGCATGATAAAACAAATCCACTCATAACAAAATCACAGCAGAAGAAACAATATTCTCACTTGCAATTAAACCATCTCAAACTGAACTCTCTTAGAAGTCAACCTGACTAGAGCAAGCATTCTCACTGCTAAATACAGCATGCAAGCATTTAATTCCCATTCTTCATTCATTTGCTAACATCCCTCAAAAACATTTAAGCCGTTTCCTCCGGAATGGCGCTGTGCCCAGCTGCTCCATTCACTCAGGTATGTCTCCCTTGTACTGAATCAACATGTGACTGAGACTGTAGGACAGTCAACATCCTCGTGAGAAAAAAACACAGCCAAACAAAATACTTATTCAGGCCCCTCTGTGGTACTCCATAAGGAGGAAGAAGCATGTGGTGCATTTACCGCATACCCCCAAAGCTTTTGGCTTTATGCAGTGTAGCACAGAAGCTCATGTGGATATGAGAGCTCAGTTTCAGTTCTAGGAGGGTCCCTGCTCAGCAGCAAGATACTTTGTGCCTCTGAGCTAATCCCACAGAGAAATGAGTTCAACTGGCCCATGAGAAACTTCCTGGGACTTCACCTAAACTGCTTCTGGTATCTTAGGCAGTACATTTGGCACTAACGCAGATATCTCTGTGCCTCACTGAACTGTAGATACAACTGCAAAAATTAAGCACGAATCACCTCTTCATACATCACTGAAATGCAGCTACTAACTAAATAGCACATTCACGTGGCTTACACAGTCATTTACAATAAAAGTAAGGATTTGGGAATACATTCTCTGCATCAATTGAAAGGTAAAAGCAAAAGATTGTTTCCGGTATTAATTATGCTCTTGAATCTACAGAAGGTTTTATGCAGAACAAGTGCAATTACTCCCCCAGGAATGTCATCAGGATGTTAACACTAAAAATTCTGCTCCCACAGAGTGTTAACAGGTCATTAAAGATCAAAGTAGCCATGAAAAAAAACCAAAACCAAAAACCTTTTGAACTAGAAAACTGAATAACTTGCTTTGGGAACCTCTATTCCTCAAAAGGGATCCTGAATTTTTTACCACCCTGACTCTGCTTGAGAAAAGTTGAAGTTTTTTTCATCTCACCAGAGACAAAACTCCCTGAATCCAAACACCTCACTGAGCACAAGCCCTCCTGCATTTGTTTGCCCCCTACTGACTTAAGCTTCACTGGGACAAAGTCCAGCAGAACTTGAAGTGGGAATTCAAATCTCATCTATGATGTACTCATATCCACTGGACAAGAGAAATGTGACATGGCTACGTTTTCAGATCACTGATTCATAGGAGTGTCACAGTCCATCTACTTTGAACTCAAGGGGTTCTTGGCAAACATCCAGCCAACTGCTGATGAGCTGCAACCAACATTTCTAGTAATTCTAGCAGCTAAAAGTTCTACACTGCAATAAAGTGGGGGGGGGGGAGTCCCTTTTTTTTTTTTATTGTATTTAATATAAAACTTGCTGAAATTATTTAAGAGCTGCTTCTTCACAAGACATTTGAGTAACTGCTTTCTCTTTCTCAATAACCTGTGGTCCAGTGATGATAAAAGAATATGACTGGGAGACTTCAAGTACTTGCAGAGCAGCAAGATTACTAGACATGTTCCAGCTGCAGACTTCGTAGGATTTGTGCAGTCAAGTAAGAATACTGGGTCAGAGTGGATTTCTGGCCTCAGACATTCATCTGGGTAAAACCTCACAGCCATTATTTCTACAGTTACCCCCCATCTGGATGCTTTGGATTTGTGTTCCACTTTATATATCACTGATTCAATACAGGGATGAGTGTTTCTTGTTCCCTAGAGTGTATTACTAAAGCATCATGACTCCTGCAGGAATCTGTAGGGAAAAAAAACCGAAAGTCCAACAATCCTTTTGACAGCCCAGTATTTCCATGGTCTTTTTCAGCTAATGAGAGATTCCTGAAACACATCCAACCTTTCAGCCAGCTTCCAAAGCTTCAAATCTCCAGAGGTGTTTGCTTCACCGCCAACTATAATTATGCCCTTACAGCAGTGGAAAATTTACAAATTCCCTACTCTTAGATTCACACTCCTGTTTGCATTTTTAGGCAGATAATTTGCCACATAAAGCCTGTAAGGCTCAGTAATTAAACATTGCTACAAAATAAAAGAAATTTGAGTTCTGGTTCAAAAGGCAGCCTGACGAAGAAACTTCAGCAAGAATTAATCCTATCAACAGCCCTGTCCCCAGTTTTACCTTGTTTTCTTGACTTGGATGCTGCTACTAAGTTTTTCCAGCACATATTCCCCAGTGTCATGATTGATAATAAGCACACAGTCCTTCTGATAGGGCCTTTTATTTCCTTTAAACACAGTCATTGGTGGAGTTGAACCCTGGTATCAAAGAAAGAGCACACATTTGTTTGGTTATATTTCCCTACCCAGAAGTTTATAAACACTGAGATAAATGAATGTAAGTATTGTTCTGACCAAGAGGCTAAGCAGTTAATGTTTAGCTCCTACAGAAAACTTTCATTCATGAAAAGGGAAAAATACAGTTATATGCAGTAGATCAGACATTTCCTCATGGCAATATTATGCCTTTCATCATTTTAAGTGTCTCTGAAGTGACAACACTTCTTCTCCATGGTTGCCATTATTTACAGTTCTCATTCCCAAAATGGTAACATAACTGAATTTGCAAAGCTGGCCCTGACAAATGTCAGAAATCTTCTTGACATTTCTCCTCTGGAAATCGTGGGTTTGGATAAGAAATAAAGTTCTAATCATTCATGTAGCAGAACTGTTGCCTAAAGAAATATGTGGTCAAATGAATAGAATAATAATTTTAACTGTTCTGTATTTAATATGTCTACATCTCAAAAAGGCAGTATTTTCATAGTGGATTACAAGCAACTGTCACAAACAATGCTAAGAACAGCTGTCTTCTTCAAAGCCAGATTAGCATGTAGATGCCACACAATTCTAACAAAAAGTCTTCTCAAAAGCAAATGGGGAATTTTGACACCTTCCAGAACCAAGTCCACACAATGCTGCATAGAGCAATAAAAGTCTAATGGCTTAGACCGAGAAGCAGTAAGACAAACTCCTGTGGTGATGCACACTGGCCAACGGATGCAGCTGAGGTGATGCTGAGCTGTACTGCATCCCTGCACAGAGTGGCTCCTGCGTGGGCTTTTGGGGCACAGAAGGCAGGATCTATGATCTCTCTGCACATAGTATCATGGACACACACCTGGCCACATCAAAAAAGGACATGTTACTCAAAGGGGATATATGGAAATATGTTCCCAGCTATGAAAATCAGGGAGAAAAGGAAAAAAACCACACTTGTCTACATTTTATTCCGAATAGCAAAAATAAACAATGATATTTTAATCACTCAGAATCAACTCCTGTTCTCCATACTGCTAACAAATAGAATATGTTTGAATTTAAAATGGCTTTAGAACAGTATGGGTGAAAAATCCAAATTCCCAAAAAAGATACAGTAAGACATACAGATACAATTGAGAAAAGAAGTCTCAAGAAACTCTCATCTTCCAAGGCATGCTACATTTTTATCATTCCTACATTTAAGAGAGGAAAGCAACATTTAAGAGGATAAAAAGCAAGCTGAAAATGAAAATGAAATTCCACTTGCCAGTGTAAGTATAATACACAAATTTAATGAAAATTGGTCAGAATTTGTTGGCTATCATGCTGGTACACAGAAGCCTCCTAATTCAGGAAAGACTGTGATTTTGGCTAAAAAAAAATAAGCAGAAATGGAACCTTGCTTAAGCAAGTGAATAGTCCCACCTTTCTACTTAAAATTTAATGTTTGGGCTTTATGTTAGTGCCTAAATAATTCCAGTTTACAGATTCTGCTGATTACAGGATAGGAGGTGGTAGGTGAAAGAGGTGACATTTAATCCATTTGGATTGATTGAGGGTTTTTTAACAAACAGAAATTCTTCACTTCCCCAACCAAGACTGTTTATCAAACATTAAAGCCACTAAATCCATATGTAGAAATAGTACTTCAATTTATCAAAGCAGCAAGTGAGACCAAAATATCTTCACCAAACAAACTATCAGACAGATGCTCAGGGACCAGACAACTGAAACAGGATCCAAGAAACTCAGTAAAACTCATCAGGATGAAACAATCTCAGAACTCCTCACTCTTTTTCAGTATGCTCAGCATTTTCCAGCTCTCTGCCCTGGAGCAGCACAGGCGCAGCAGCGGTGTCCAGCCTGAGCCTCCCAAGCATGCTGTAACTTAAAGCTGTTCATACTCATGGGAAGACAGTCAACCTAAACTCATCTGTACAGAGATTCAGAGAGGGACATTACAAGTGATGTTGTTTGACACAAAAGATGAGCGAACAACTCTGTTCCCAGTGAATTCAAGATCAATGCCACTGCTATTAATCCTGCTTCCTGCTCTCAAATAGCACTACCATGCTCATTTTTATAGGCAAAACCAGTAAGTGACCCCCTGCAGCACTGAAGTGAACAAAACCATATAAAATACAAGAGCAGGGGGAAGCAGGCAAAAGTCTCAGTCAATGTGAGTTATCACAGTACCGTCACCCACCAACTGAAAACCCCAACATGCTAGAACTAATGACACCAAAAGGATCTGACTCACAGCTTCCAAGCTGACTGGTGACGCCTGCAACCAGCAACCCCATCGATGTCTGTGAATTCTGGTTTATTGGCTTGACACATAGCATTAACTGCAGCTAATAAACACATCCAGTTCCATCACACAAGCACTTTCTTTTGTCTTGGTAAGGAAGCCACTGAACCTTCAATTACAAAGCAGCTGCAGCTATAAACAGTTTGATCACTTGTTTTATTGCTGTTTGACCGCCATCCTCACAGGCTAAATCTTTATGGCATAATTTGCAGAGGAAGTGGATGGGAAACCACTTCATTGAACCAGAACTGAACCGCTCACTTCCACTGACAAAGGCAAAGGCATGGAACCCTCTGTGCTCTCAGTACATGGTTTAGCAATGAGAAGAACATGCTTACAGGCCTGCCTTTGGCTTCTGAACATCTAATCTTGACTAAAGCCCAAATTACCTTTCCTCTTTAAGCCAAAGCACTAAAGATGGATGGAAACCAGGTATAGGGCTTCAGATATCAGTAAAAGTCTTCTTGTTATTCAAGTAGTAGGAAAGAAGGAATCAAAAGTAAAGAGCAGACTGGAACCTTACAAATAGAACCCTTTACAAAGATTCAGTTGCGCAGTCCTTTCGTAAGGTAACACACTGCAAGTCTGGCTGCTCAAATACTGAACCCACCTATATTAACAAAGATTAAAGTGAAAGTAACATTTACATTAGTCTGTAACTACATTGCAGATTTGTTGGAAAGTAAACATATATAACAAACTTACTGGAATATGTGGCAAAGTGATTGTTACGTCATCTCCTTTACCAACTTGGAGATCTCCCTCACAAGATGTGTCAATCGACGCTGGCTTAAAATCATCTAAAGAGGAAAACAACTGTGATTACATTTGTTGAAGTCTTCAGAAGCATACCCTGCCCTGCAAAGTCACTGCACATCTACTGGGATGATAAGGAATGCTGAAATACGTGCTGGCATTTACAGCAGGGATGGGATCTCACACTAGTACAATGTGTCTATGCTCAGCACCCCAGTCATATGATGGTACCAGATTCTAAGCTTAAAGTGAAAATAAGGTTCTAGACCTTGTGTTTGAAGATCAATCAACACATTCCTCCAAATACATTAATTTTGCAGGCAAGTGTAAAACTGTACCACGCATCTCAAAAGAGTATCAACTTCAGGACTTGGGGCTCTGCATGGCTCCTGATGGTTCTAAACCTGAGGACTCTCTGTGACAAAGGCTAATTTAGTGACACTTACTCATTTAGACTTATTGATATTTCTGTCTATTTAACAGCCATCATGCCTCCACGGTACCTCCTCAACGGCAGAGGAGACCTCAGATCTCACAAGTCAAAAAGAGGTGCTGATCTTATTTCAGCAGGCTCCATGCTAGTCCAAAGCCACTGTGGATGGAAAGCATAACTAAGGTAAGCCACTGTAATAGCTTTAAACTAACCCTCGTTTTACATACTTTTGCTGCATTGTATAGAACGCTTTGTCCCCCAAACAAGACATTTGTGTTTAATTTAAATATAAAATTATTTTGCCCTCATTATTTTGTCATGCTGACGAGCCATTAAAATCTATCAGAACCTGTAATCTTTTGACAGAGGATTCAGACAAAGTGAAATAAGGACAGGTATAGTTTGTTTTTAAAATAAGCCTACATTCAATTCTACCATCTCTGAATATGAAGAGGTGCAATTATATTCATGATCAAGGCTTTTAATTAGTGCATTAGCTAAGAAATTAGTACCTCAGAACAAATTCAAATTATAATTGCACTATGAAAAGCACATTTGCAGAAAATAAAAACAAACCCCCAGCTTGTAATAAATTCTCATTAAGAGGACATTAATGTCTAATTGAGTTTTACTTTTAACAGCACAAGCCAAATCAGGCACACTTGACGTAATCCTCATGCCTTAACTGCCAGACCAAATCATACCCTTCATTTTCATCGGAGCAATCTATTTCTAGCTATTGTTTCCCACCTACTTTATGTGCAAGCTTGCTAAATTAAAACAAACCAGCTGTACAAGAGCTAGTGTCTTTGCCAAAAAGGGATCGAGAGTTTCAACAGTGCAGTCACTAAATTAAAGGGAGTATCACCGTCACGCTTCTTTCTTCGGAATCAGCAAAATAAAGTTACTCTGAACAAACACTCAACAAACTGCTTTCATTTGGTTAGCTTATTAGATGTATGTGCCTGGCTAATCCTTCTGTAGGTTGAGTGCACATATGTCCCTCCAAATGTACCCCCAGTCCTTTCTCCAGAAGTGAAATGTTTTTAAGATGTGTTTTCCAGGGATAATCCTTTTTTTTTTATCAGCGCAGTATTTCACAAACATTATGGAAAGGAATGAAGTATTTTAAGAAGGCCAAAACAAATTTAGCCCACAAAATCCTCTTATTGTAGTTTGTGTGAAGAGGATTACGGGAACAATATAATGCTCGGATCCCAGATAAACCATTACAGATCAACAGTTAGAAACAAAATGTAACCAGGAAATGAAGCAATCTCACTTGAAAGTCACGGATGGAAAATGCATCACACAGAAAACTGCATTCTTCCAGTTGTTGTCTGCAGAGCTTTGGCTTTGCAATCCCTTAAGAAACTGATTATTGAAGCACTTTCAGTTCTAGAAAATCAGAGTATTAGTGTATTTCTATCTGGATACAGCTTGGGTTTAATTCATACAATATCAGACAACAACTTCAATCATTTGATAGTTGGGCTGCTTTAAATTTTTCATTTATAAGCAGAGATTTGCTGGAGAAAACTGTTCAGTGTTATGTATAAACAGTTAAATGTACCAAATATACCGTATGATATCTTTTAGTATGGTGGAATTATGTATAGCCTGAGGAGTGAAACACAAAATTTAGGTGTTAATCCACTAGATAGAGTTTAATATTGAGCAAAATAGCTTTGCCTCAGTCATTGACCATCTGCTTGAGGAACAGTTCAGTCTATAATGATGTTCTTTCAAGTTGCACTCGGTGACTAATATCACCAAAACCACTTACTCATAGTGTATAAATATTGGCCATAAGACTGGGCCTAGATTATGTATTATAAAGCAAAAAAAATATCCTATTGCTAAACATATACGTTCTCCACCATAACACAAAGCTACTGAAATACAAACTTTCACATACTGTTGGTGATTTACTATTCATGTTAAATCCAGGACTCATTTAGGGGAGGAAAATGCAATTTCTTGCCCACAGAATGCAAGTACAGAGATACAGTGATCCTCAAAACAGTCTGCTAATACGAACTTAAATGTGCCCAACACTAGAATACAGCAGTCAGAATAAAATCTGGTGCCTTTTAAAAACAACACATCTTCTTCCCATTACTCAAAGCCTTCAGAACTGCCGGAGACCCTGCCTCAGGTTCCACACATACACTCCCCACAGTCCCCCCATCACTAGGCAATACCGCGTGTGCCCGAGCAGGTTCTGCCTGCGCTACCGGGAGGTGGCTGCCGGCTTCCGTGTTGCCTCACCGTGAAAGCGACCGCTTAAAAACCAAACTACTGACCACCCGCGCTCCTCTTGGGGCACTCCCGCCAGCCCGGGGCCTGCAACGGCCATTAAAGCATTCAAACTGAGCGGCAAGCCGCTCCTCACGGCGGGATCGCTTCATGCTCCTCAGCGATTCACGTATGTCTCGGGAAAAACTTCCTAAGCTGTTGGTCCGCCCTGGCCTGCTTCGCTTAAACCCCATCCCGCCCAGCGCCCGCCACCTGCCGATATCCGCCGCCCGCGTTCCCCCGCGGGCTGCCCGCGCGGTGGGTGGGACGCCTCTGTAGGAACACTCGTGGAGGCGGTGGGAAAGGGGGAGACGGGCGCGGAGTGAAGGGGACCGCAGCCCTGGGGTTAGCGGCACGAAGGAGGCAGTGAGGAGCAGCGGTGGCCAGGGCGAGTGGAAGGCTCCGTCGTGGAGATTCGGAGACCCCCGCAAGCAGGCGGAGACAGGATGGCCTTCAATGGGTGAGAAGCAGCGGCGGGACCCCAGGAGGACACTTCAGCGAGGCTGGCAGGTCCTGGACCCAGCCCCGGGGCCGCCCGGCGGGAAGAAGTCCGGGGGGGGGGGGGGGGGGGGGGGCGGCGGGGGGGGGGGGGGGGGGAGCGGAAGACGGG